>JAXBDA010002389.1:0-43102 GCA_036023075.1 Gaultheria prostrata
TCTCTCACACACAAATACTTATATCTATATGTATATATAACATAAAATTAGTACCGTATAATACAAATAATTAGACAAGTAGCCCCAAAAATATGAAGTTTGAAATAAAAAGTATTTTTTTTTATTTGTCAGAAGGTTGTTTGAAAGAGGAAAATAAAAGAATTAATCATTCGAATAAAAATTATTACTAATATATATAATTTTAAATAGAAAATTTTGGGATGTCACATTAATGCTGCCAGAAAAGCTGGCTGTATCGATACAGATGGGGGCCTTTTCACGACTGAAGAGCTGTATCGATACAGCATGGGTGATGTATCGATACAGGAGTTTCTGTAAATAATCCTCTTGGCTGGGACTTGATCTGTATCGATACACCATGACTCCTGTATCGATACAGAAGTTACTGGATTTCCTCCCAATTGTTTGGTCTTCTCTGTATCGATACCAGGGGCCTTGGTATCGATACCCCTGGCCTTTTTCAAGCTTCTTCAACATCCTTGGCCATCCTTTCGACTTCCGTCTTATCCTCGTGACTTCTAACCTCCCCAAGTCTTAGCCAAATCTTCGATTATTGGCTCTCGAATCTCGGGGGAAGGATTGGCTTTGTCACTTTCCCTTGGTTCCTTCCGATTCCTTTAATTGTGCTCCAAAACGAGCGTTTTAAACGTCTTAATCCTGAAACTCGGAAAACCACTACAAACGCACATCAATCATATACATTGAGATTAAGCGTGTGTGCGCGTGCACAATTAACATAGATAAGCCCTTTTATAAGCAACTTCTAGGGCTTATCAGCAGCACTTGACAGAGCTCAGTGGAGGAAAAGGATTCATGTAGCCGACCCCAATTGATTTGGGACATAAGGCTCGGTTTGGTTTGGTTAGTTATGTTTCACTCCTTGGAAGCAGAACCATTTCGGAATCAAGCACAAAAAGGAAGCCCCGGGTCAAACCCCATTTATTGTTGCCTAAATGGATCCTGTTGTCTTTGCGTCTCATTTATGCTTTTTATGAACAATTTATTTGGTTTGGAAATTAGGTGCCACTAGTTTTTCGTTCTTTAGTGATTAATCATTTGTTCGCGAGTAGTTTATTGGCTGCAACATTTAGTGGCTCTATTGAAATTTGGTTCTACCTCTTGGTATTTCTAGTGATTCTTACTGAGGAATGGCTTACCCTTATTTTCTTACTGAGGAATAGCTTACCCTTATTGCACCAGGTGATCCTGTGAAGATGGCAATGGTCAACATTGAAAATACTCTTCCTCCTGCTGTAGCCCTTGAACAACTGTCTGGCAACCTCACTGCTTTGCTTCTTCGTCTTTCTGTAAGACTTGTTTACAGGGGATTAGATTTTCATTGAATAGTGGTACTAACTGCATGAAATTTTTTATCAACGTTACTTGTTTTCATTTTCTTTGTACTTTATCTTGTCAGTTTGATATGTGTTGGCTTTAATTTGCATCGTTCAAATTACTTGAATATGTTTAACTTGAGTATGGCAACAAAGAACTTGTAATGCTGGTGCTAGTATATCTTCCGGTTAATTCCTTGAATCTTCTAGAGAAAAGGGGACTTTGAGGTTTACGGTTGACTCGTCGAGCATCACTTTCGTCACTAACTGTGAAATCTTCAGGATAAGGCGATTGAAATGCGACAATTTGATGCAAGATCCGCCCTAAACCTTTGTGCCCCTCCCTCTCCAGCCGACATTGAGGGAGCGTGTCCAATAGGACTATTCACTGAGCAGGCCAAAGAATACCTTCCCGCATAGAATTCAGCGTGGCATAGACCTTTAGGGCTGTGCCAAAAGAAGAGGAAAGGACTTTGGTCCCTTTTTCCCACTCATTCAGCAGGAAAGAGACGTCGGCTGTGGGATCAATTGAAAAAAGCGATATTGTCAGTGCAGTCAGAGTACATAAGAGTTCTCAGGTCATCTTGTTAGATAGCTTGATATACATTGTTGGGCCCATTTCGTAACAGTTTAAGCTTTTGGGAGAGTTGGTAGCTTAAGCTTGATATACATTGTTCTCTGTTTGCATTATGTTTCTCCCATTCGTATTCTATTCTGCTCTATCCCTGAAAATTTGCAACTCCACGTGCATGACGGAGTTGCACGTGAGGGAGGGTCTTAGTTAGCTTGATATACATTGTTGGGCCCGTTTCCTAACCGCTTAAGCTTTGGGGAGAGTTGTTAACTTAACACATCCGTCTACAGGCGTCACATTGCTTCTCCATTTATGTGCTGTTTTCGTACATGGATCCAAAGAGTCGGTTTGTTGCAATAATTCATAACTAAGGCACCACTCCACACCTCGATAGCTTCAGTTATAGTTAACCTCAAGTGAGCACCATTGGTGTTCGTGGTTAGACTAGCCAATTACGCCACTTGCTGCTAGCTATCGGATGACCATATGACGTTGATGTAGAGCTATGCCAGCTGAGGGGGTGAGGTTGATTCTTGGGTCTTGTAATCGGAAGTTTCAGAACTGAAGTATGATTTATAGGCCAAGTGAGGGTATGTCCTCAATGTTTTTAACGGTTAAATTGAGGCTTATGAAACACATTAAGTTTCCAATATGCATTTTATGGCATTTCATGTGAGGCTTACGCTACTTGGAACAACATCACATAGATTACCAGTTTACCACTCTTTCTCCTTCTCCCAGCCTGTCGATCAAATGTTGATCTTTACTCAAAGTGAGGCAGTACTTATTTGACAGCTTATGAAAATAAATCATGCAAGAGAGGAAGATAGAGAGATCCTTTAACCTTTTTTTCATCGTTTGGCCAATTTTTTCCTACATTTTTGGCCCGTCTTGACTTAATTGAGCAAGTAAAAAAAAAACATATTCCCAAAAAGTCCACCAAAGACATCAGTAAAAAAAAAGAACAAAAATCAGTTTGTCTGGACTTTTTTCATGTTACTTCATTATCTTTTACTTTCCCGATTCATTTGTTCAGGACAAACAGAAAAGTAAAAACAGAAATAAAAAAAAAGGAAATGACCAAAAGCTGAGCAAGGTTCGCTAAAACAAAAAAGATTCTGATAACATTCTCAAAGAGTAGCCTGCTTTAAGCCGTCAGCCAAACGGGTAATATGCAATTATGCAGTACCTTGAATTCTCAAACTTTTGTGTTCCTATGCCTAGGACCATAATTGGCCGTTCTCTGTTCTAATATTTATCATTCATCTTGTCAGGGCTTGGCTGATATTCTTCCGAAGGACTCTCTTCTTTGGAAGCTGAAGCTGCTTAAATCAGCTGCTTCTTATGCTAATTCTCGTCTTCATGCCGTTACAGCTGAAGTACTTGTGCTTGCTAGGTTAAAATTTATTCACTGTTATTCTGCCTTGCTTCTCATTTGGTATCTTCTATTGCTTCATCATTCCTCAAAAAGTTGCGAGTTATTTTACTTCTCAAGTTTCATCATACTTCTTCTTGACGAAAGGAATTTGTAGGGTTCGTAGAAAAATTTGATGGCAGATTTTGGCTAAGGAATGTAATCCTTTGTCCCACCATGTTAGCCTCCTTTAGTAGCTCCAACTTGTTTGGAAAATATGTAATTAAGTAGTCGTAAGTACAAGTCAAAATGACTACATAAGTACAAGCCAAAAGGACTACGCGAGTGCATGCTAAAAGGACTTTTGTAGACACTTTGGGAGATTGTTTTGGACAAGTACAAGTTTTCTGCTATGGTTTTTCATAGCAAACTAAGTTGTGGGACATCCCAAATTGGAAAAGTACTAAATAATAGTCAATAATGACCAGGTAAAGGAGTTATAGTTGACAAGAGGAGATTAAGTTGCCAGCTATGTAGCATGGATACGGACATGGATAGAAAAGGGGGACCATCAAGAATAATCCACAATAATTAACTGGAGTAACATCTTTTGATGTTGTGGTTGTGTCATCTATAGATAAAGCTTCAAAACTTTCAGAAATAAATAGGATGATGTAATGAGTCTTAATCTACATCATATCTCGGCATGCTCTTGGGCCATATAGAGCCAACACAGTATGGAACCTTGTGGTGAAAATAGAATCATGACATGGTTGGAGTTATGGAAACACAATTATCTATCCAAAGGTGGTTCATTGATCTAATAAAGAGCACCCGTTATTAGCTTACCTACATAATTGATTTCAAATTTCGCCATTCCTTGTTATTGGCAAAGAGATTGGAGAAGTTGCGGAGGTACTTTGTCTTAGATGGTGTTAATCTATGGACTAGAATAGAGTTTGTTTGCCCATCCAGAGGGCTTTGGGTCCAGATATTCCAGGTTTTCAATAAGGCTCTGTTGGGGAAATGTTTATGGATTCAAAGAACAGCAGACTTTGGAGAAGGGCTGTGGAAGGAAAGTTGGGGGATGGGGATTCGGGTAACTGGTCCCTAGTACAATTTAAGGGTCCTTATGGGATGGGACTAAGGGAAGTCAGGTTAATGGTGAGATGATCCACTAAGAGAATTTAGTTGGGAGATGGAAGGAGGACGAGGTTTTTGCTTGACCATGGTAGGCCATATACCTCTTAGGGATCCGTTCTCGCGCCTTTTGTGTTACACGGCTGATCCTAGTATAGGTGTCGAAAAGTATATTTCACTAGAAGATGGTGGGTTACTGGAATCCATTGTTTCAGAAGGAATAGGAACTGGACGTTGAAATGCTTGTCCTCTGGGACTTTCTTTAAAATGCTTGATGATACAGTAATTCTTCAGGAAGATCAGGATGTCATGGTTTGCACTTAAGAAGGTCCTGAGAAAGGATTGTTCTGCTCATTCCTTCTACCAGAGTTGCACGATGTTTGGGGTTCCCCTTGCCTGCGGAGAGTTATTTGGAGAAGTGGACATCCTTTTAAGGTTATATTTTTTCCTTCGACAGCTGCTCAAGAGGTCTTTTGGACTATTACCTTCCCAAATGACTTAAGATGATGCTAGGTGGTGGTGTGCAAGACGAAGAGAGGAGAGGGGGGAGTGTGCGCGCGTGGCTAGGGTAAGTTGCTTACTCCCAAGTGGTTTGGTGACTAGGAGGACATGGGTCTTGGGTGAAGTATGGAGAGATTCCTGCCCATTGTGCCCTAGGTGGGGCTGGGGTTAACTTACAGATCCCCCCGTGCGCGGTTCTCCCACACTGCCTGGCCCGGCAAGACCACTCTTGTCCGGCTCCTGCTTTGATGATGCCCAAGGAGGGTTGCCACTCTCTGACGCTGCTCCTACCCTTTTTCATCGAGCAAAGAGATAGAAGAAGAAGAAAAAAAAAAAAAAGCAAGCCGGGGTAAAAGTGTTAGTTGTCTCCTATATCATTGTCCGGTGGCTGCAGAATTATGGAAGTTGATTAGCCCAATATCTTGTGTCATTTAGGTTATGCTAGCTTCAGGTGGGCTTCGTGCTTGTTAGAGTTCTTGTTGCCCAAAACTTAAACCGGCTGGCTGCGGCATTTTGCATTTTCTGCACAGTTCGGAGAGATCATAACGACTACTTTCTAAGATATTGAATTAGTTTGGTGTAGTTTCAAGGGATCCTTACTACTTGGTGTATTTTCTTGTCTATTTTGTCCTTTCCTCCCGCTGTTTTTTCTTGTGTACTTTTTTATGGGTGAGTTTGACGTGCTTATGTATGTCTAGCTAAAAGGTATTTTCCTGCAGAGTCTACGGGCTTCGTAATGGATTTTTGGCTAATGTATATTTTCTCATAGATTAAGGTTTTCAAATATTTTGATATAGTAAAATATGCCTTTCTGTTTGCTTGTGTTGGTATGAGAGTTATGGGAAACATGTTACTTGTAAATTGGTATATTTAACATAATCTTCTTATTCATGGACATTCCAGTGGCAAGGATAACATGATACCTAGTGGAGATGAAGCAAAACGACTTTTGAGGTCATTGCGAAATTGCAAAATTCGTTATTTCAAAGACAACGGGCATACTATTCTACTGGTAACGTGGCAAATTTTTCTTCTCGGTGCTGTGACTCTGTTTGACTGTTTTGAAGTGCACGGACCAAACAACGTTGCCGTGTTGTATTTGTAGCAAAATTTCTTAATTTCCGCAATTGGCTAAATTTGAAAAAACGTCATAACCATCTTTTGGGGCTTCCGCTATTCAACTATCTAAGGAGAGCAAGGAATGCAACACGAGAGAGAGAAAGAAAAGGAACCCTTGATTGCTTGTGTTAGGAAAAAAATTCCTGGACATAGTTACAGGTGTAGTTTTTTTCTATACGTATCTATGTTACTGTTTTTGCTGAGTGGCTTTCCTACATTTAAACCCAAGGGGATCAAAACTGAAGTTCATTAGACTTCTGTATGTAATGATCCACTGAATCTGTTGGGTCAATAACTAATTGCAGTTATTAGATTGTATCCTTGATCTCCACTCTGAACCGCAACACGTATACCGAGCTCGCTTTTAGTTGTTTCAACCCAATATGATTGAGAAGTAGTAACGATTTAAGTGATTCCGGAGATTTTAATTCGAGAAGCATTGAACGAAATTTGCAGATTCCTTATTAACACTTCCATTTTCAATTTGATATTGGAAAATTTAATTTCCTATTATGTTCTCTATATGCTTGATAGTTATAAGTTATAAGCACATATAAAGGACTCCTCGACCTTCATGTTTCTTTTGTTTGTGTTGACCAGCACAAGGAAAAATTGTTAGAAGGGTTAAAAAAAGAAGTACAAACACGATGAATGGGGAGAATATGTCAACCAAAAAGAGGAAGAGAATATCAAAACCGAAACTGTGTGACACTCTGCTCTCTAACCAGTACAAATCACCAGAAAAAAAAGAACAAATTACCTTGACGGGAGGTGACAAGGAAACCCAAATGGTCTTTTTCTGTATCCTGCAAACAACTGTCTGCGTCATTCCAAAAAGAGAAAGAAAGCACTTACAAGAGCAAGCAAAGCCGTTCAACTGATAAAATGTGTATTGGTGCAGGAGGATGGTGTTAATCTATTGACTGTCATTAAAGGTACTTGCAAATACCGGCATTCACGTAGGCATGATTTCGTCACAGATTTTTTGCCTCCTAGTATGTCGGAATTCAAACAGACACTTGCAGATAATAGGTAATTCAGCATGTTCTTAAATATTTTTGTGTTGTTTTTGGACTGCACTCTGCTATGATACAACTTGATCAAGTTAATCAACTCTGTAATTGAGCTTTTAAAAGTTTTTTTGTGCACTATCCATGAGGCCTCCACTACCTACCTTATGTACCCTCAAAAACCAAACTTGCTAGCTCTAAATTATTGAAACTCGAGGAGTTTTTCACGTCCTATTAGTTTCCTGACAGTAATTGGATAGACAAATGAAATTGGTGCTGATCTGGTAAAGTCAGTTGGAAGTTGTACACGAAGCAAAAGATAAGTACAGAAGAAAGAAGATAATAACAAGATGAATGTGAAGATGATGGTTGGTATTTGTACCATTTGTTTCGGTAGATCACTCCTCTATATCTTCACACTCTCCAGCCTCCACATTCTTAACGTCAAACAAAAATACACCACCATTTAAGGTGCTTTCTTCCTCTTTCTTACGGAACATTTTGCAAGATTACCACTACCACTCTTGCTTTTTGATATTTCTGTGGGGAATCGGTCATCTTCTTTTAGGCTGTTCTCTTTCTCTAACAACCTTTTTGAACTTTAAATGTAAGTCAGCGTAGTTGCATACGTTTTCTTGACTTAGCCGTCGTATAACCTTGATGACTCATAAGTTTCTTGCATCACTTGCTCTATATCATGTGATACTTTTATTTAGATTAGGTCTAATACATACCCATACATCAAATAATTGTAGATTATTGTTTTGATGCATTCAACTGTTAGTAATTTAAATTTATCCTACAATAAGTGGCGTATAAAAGTTTCCTTAAGCATTTTTTTTCAAATGCTTCCTACGTTATTTAAAATCTTGTATGATTTATATTTTCAAAAAATAAGGCTTATTAAGAACAACTTTTGTCTGTCAAAGTTTTATATCCAATGACATAAACAGAAACCAGAGGGATGGCATTGGAACGTTAGACCCGCTGCAGACGTTTAAAATGATGGATGTCATTTTTTATATCCTGAAGCTGAAAAGTAAAAGATGTACAATTTCTGTATCTTTTTTCAGAAACTTCAAATTGTTATCCAACCAATAACGCTTACTTTTAATCGCAGTTAGTCGTCACTGTTCAAAATAATTATCTTTAGACAGACAGAAAGGAAAACAGATCTTGGGGGTTATGTTTGTGACCCTAACATCCTGGTTGAGCCTGTTTGAATCGCCACCACGTTCATGCTTATGGGTATTTGTCGGCTGAAACTGATATTATTAAATGATGAAATGCAGATTGTATCGCTTTGTTACTAGCCCAGTAATGTTCTCCACTTTGGAAGACGGAAAAATAGTGAGAGGTCTTGTGGGGGTTCCAGGTGAAGGTCCTGTTTTATTAGTTGGTTATCACATGTTGCTAGGACTCGAGGTTGTTCCACTTGTTGAAGAGTTCCTGAGGGAGAGGAATATTTTGGTTCGTGGTATAGCACACCCAGGGTTGTTTACACAAAAGGCTGAAAGTCAATCACATGAATTTTCCTTTTTTGATACACTAAAAATATATGGTGCAACCCCTGTCGGAGCAAGCAACCTTTTCAAATTGCTCTCTGGGAAATCACATGTACTGCTTTATCCTGGCGGTGCCCGTGAAGCTCTCCACCGTAAGGTGTGTCAAAACCCTTCCATTCATTTAACTAGTTCTCTACTTCTCTTCTTATATAACTGAATAATCATATTTGTTAGCATTTCTTTCCTCATCTTTCATAGTCTGCATAATTCATTTTTTATTCTTGAGATATTTGCACTAATACCTTCTTTTGCTTTTTGCAAATACAGTGATAGCAGATGGTTTTTTTTCCTTTCACTTTAGAAAACATGGGTAGCACATTGTGTCAACCAGATTACACCAAAGACACCAGCCCATATATGTGCGTGTGTGTGTGCGCGTGCAGTGGCGACTCCAGCAATTATACTTAGTGGTGTCATTATATAATATGATGTCAATGTCAAAAATTTTGTTAAGAATAGAAAAAGAAATATTAACATTTTTCCAATCACAAACAAGATATTACTTATATCCATATCTTCATAATATGTTCTAAACACTACTTTCTTCATAACAAATTCTAAAAAAAAATTAGAATTATGCATAAAAATATTTCACTTTTTAATGTTAATAATAACATATATTCTAAAAGAAGACAAAATGAAGAAAGAGGTAGAAAAGGGTGGAAAGAAACTGTTCAAGAACTCTAATTAAAGTAGGAGTAAGTCTTTTTTTTTTTTTAATCTCCAATTAAAGTTACCACTACTACTTTCCTTAACCAGAACAAGAACATGTGCAGAGGACAGGTCTGAGCAACCTATGTTAGTAGGCTTTAGTACGTTTTTACCTTTTTAGTTTGCTAGTCTGCCATGAAGAGTAGAAACAGTATAGTTCCAAGGATTTATACATGGGTTCAACGGATATTGGGGGTGGTGTCATGCTACCATTGGTTAAAGAATAGAGATACATATACCCTTAGAAATTTTTGCGAGTTTTTTGTTGAGTGGTAGCTGACACCACTGGTGGTACATTGGCGTCACCACTGTGCGCGCGCGCGCGTGTGTGTGTGTGTGTGTGTGTGTGTGTGCGAGAGAGAGAGAGAGAGAGAGAGTTTCACATGGCTTTCATCTGATATACTCGTTCAGTTGCTTGTTGCTAAACCTCAAAGAAGTTGTGGTCAAAAACACGCCCCAATCATTTATTTGTAGCAAGTGTTAATTTTGTTGATTAATTTGGTCGTAGGCTGACGCTTGGGGCAGCTTGGTTGTTTGTAGTAGATAAGGCTTTGTAGATGGTATGCTAGAGTTTCGACATGGGAAACACAGTAAGATGCCCCCTTATTGGTAGCTGAAGTTTTGAAACATACTTCGACACTGGATCTCGCCTCAACCGGATCAGGTGCCAAAACATTTTAGATCATATAACCGCTAAGTTGTTTTTTCATTTCCTTTTAGTGTAATTTACCTAGACACCCCCTCAACTATAACTCTTTTACCCAGACACCCTCTAAACTAATTTAACCTACCATGAATCAGTGAATGAGTTACCTGACTCTTTACTCGCATAAATCATCACGACATGAATGGGCCGCCATTGACCAAGGCAGAAAGCAAGCTTCTGGTTTTTTTTTTTTTTTTTTGGGTTGGAAACAAAGTCGCTCAAAAATAAGTTTTTGAGCAGTGGGTTTCGTGCTCATCGGGAAGACGATCACGGAGGTGTGTTTGATTTCTCCGTACAGCGAAGAGGTGGAGTTCATGTGCCGAAATAGTGAAGGGGCGTGAAAACGGCGAAAGGGGCTTCAGATTTGTTTTTTGGGTACTGGTTCAGAAGGAAGAAGATAAAGGGAAAGGATTCGGTGTGGTTGTTATCCTTGGAGAATGTTGCAACCAGGTCAAATCTGATCTGACTCGGCACAGGGGGTTCGATCCGGTCCGATGGATCAACTCGGCACAATGACTTGGGCGGAAAAATCCTAGGTGACTCACAGTGGAGCAAGGGGCATGCAGCATGGTGGCGCGCAGCCAGGAGGCTCCCGTTGGAGTAAGATTGGTGTGGTGGATTTAGTAAGTGTGTATACGTATATGCTATATACGTATGGCAGTGGATAGTATATACGTATGGCAGTGGGGAGGGCAATTATGGAAAGAAAATAAACATTTACGTTAAATTAGTAACTCAATTGGACGGATTGCTAGCAGGAGGGGTGTACGGGAAAATTTTTAATAGTTGACGGGGTCTCGTCGTAGGTTAAATTAGTTTAGGGGGTGTCTGGGTAAAAGAGGTATAGTTGAGGGGGTGTCTAGGTGAATTACTCTTCCGTTTATTGACAGGTCAACTATGATTGATCAACATGAGTTTTTCAATGCTATTATGTTGTTCTCCTTTGGCTTTGGATGATTATTGCCGGAGTTCTCGTGGGTAATAACCTATGGAGACTGTTGATGGTACATGAAAGTTTATAGATTGCAGGTTAAATAAGCATAGGCTTTTACTGTTTGGGAGTTGGGACCAAGTTTACATAAATATATCAAATGATCATGCCAACCTAGATACAGGTTTGTATATGGTCTGAAACCGTGTCAGTTACTGTTCCACTTTCATTGAAATCCTTTACGGGCGAGACCTGTTCATTTTGGAAATGGAAATGGGTTTTATTGAGAATTTTCTGGCTTACATTGGACTTTGGTATAAACTCCAGTACTTGACGATGATGTCGTTTTTATGGATTTCAGGGGGAAACGTATAAGTTGTTTTGGCCTGATCAACCTGAATTTGTGAGGATGGCAGCAAGGTTTGGGGCTACAATTGTACCATTTGGTGCCATTGGAGAAGATGACTTGGCAGAAGTAAGCATGTGCTTCTCTTCTCACGAGCCTGAGCCTCCTTTTTTTAACTTGTGTTATGTTTTTACCGATGTTTTCACTAATACTTGTTTGGTTTGGTGTATGCATCCAACTAAACCTTTATTAGCCTTTATTTTATGGCTTTCTATTTGTTGTTTGTTCTTTCCTTGTGATTTTCTTTATTCATTCATGTCTGCTAGTATAGTTTCTCTTTCAACAAGAAGTTATTGGAACAGTCTGATGCTGTAAATTCTTGATGCTGCAGTTAGTTTTTGATTACAACGATTGGATGAGAATCCCAGTGGTGAATGACTATATCAGGAAAGCTAGTCAAGATACTGTAAGGTTGAGGTAATTACACTTCATTGGTAATATTTACTTGTTTTCTAATATTAGCTTCTATGACTCGTATATACGGACACAAAGTATTTATGGACACAGTATTGTAGCCTCGCTGCGCTACGATGTGAGGTACTTGTGTTTATATGAGCATGCTCTATTGTAGGACTGAAATGGATGGGGAGATTGCTAACCAAGATGTCTATCCTCCTGGTCTTTTACCCAAGATTCCTGGTCGTTTTTACTATCTGTTTGGAAAGCCGATACGAACAAAGGGAAGAGAATTGATGCTCAAAGACAGAGAAAATGCGAAAGAATTGTACTTGCAGATAAAATCCGAAGTTGAGCAGAATATTGCCTTCTTGATTAAGAAGCGAGAAGAGGACCCTTACCGGAGCATTGTTGACAGAACTGTCTATCAAGCGACTTCCTTTCCTACACATCATATTCCAGCATTTGAACCCTGAAATAAAGACCCAAGTAAACAAAATTATTTTTTCCAGTTGGTATTATACATGTATGAATTAGTTGTATGTATTGTGCTTTAGGTAGCAGCATCATCATGAACATGTTGTAAGTTGGTGTCTCGCTTCGGATATGCAACAGTATTATAAGATCGATCGGGAAATGAAAAAAATAATGGTTGAAGAAACTTAATACGGAGTACTACGAAACCGGACATTGATTCTGTTACTGGTCATTTCCCTGCTTAAACCGTAGACAATTGGAGACATGCACATCTTGTACAATGGGATAGAGTTAAACTGTAAGCATGTACTAGTATAATTCTGCTTGTTGCAGAAGTGAGAATGGTTTGAAGGACCAGCGGAGGAGGGAGCATACGCGAACTATCGATCAATGAGTCGTGGTTAAGGTAGAAATAATGCAGAAGTATTGAGTTATTTTATACACTTTTCAAAATTTCCAAAACGGTCTTGCATATGTTCTTGTTCTGTTTTATACATACGAGGTTAAACAGTGGCGTAGTCAGGAATTGGTGATAGTAGGGGCAACAATTAGACACACATTACTTTTTTTTTAGGAACAAAAATCTTTCATCTCTTTTTCGTGATTTTTTCACTTATAATTTGATTTTTTGAAGTATTTTCCCGTGACTATTTAGGAAAAAAGGAGTTTAACTTACCCACTTACTTAGTTACACTTTTATCAAGTATCAAGTACTTTGCAGAAAAAAAAAATCCGAATTAACACTTATGCTTCAAACAAATTAATAATTTCTGTATTTTTTTGCAATAAAAATTATTTAATTTTCTATAATGTAAAGAATGGCATCTCTAAACAAATACTAATTTTTTACAGAGAGTGAAGTTGAGTTTTTATTTGAAGCACAGGTGTTGTATTGACAAAAGAAGTTTATGTCAAGTCAAACTAAAAGCCAAAAAAATGCAATCCCAGTGGGTCGCGGGCAATTCAGTGGTGACTTTTCAAGATGATATGGGTTTTGGCTAAACTCGTCGGAATGTCCGGTTGGGATTCCCGACCTCTTGTGGAATGTTCGGTTTAGCCATAACTATTGTTCGAAGAGGACAGACCGTCACAACCTCAATCAACCAATTCTGCAAATTAATTGGTTCTGAGGTGATCATTTCTATCCTCTGTTGTTCCATGCGTTGTACCTCTCTTTTTCATAACATACTTCTTAAACTTTGTCACTCTCCGTCAAGATTGCAATAATGTTTAACTTTTTCTTAATTATTGAAGTGACGTAACTTATTGTGTCATTTCTTCCGCATCTCATTAAATATCTCCCATATCTTATGAATAGTTCATGTAAATTAAGAATTAATGATAAAAAAAAATGAAAATTTCAATTTCATTTCTAAAAAAACAATTAAACTTGATTAAATATTTTTGGGCATATCACAAAAGAAGTGTAAAGGAGGAAATTCACTCAATAAATAATTTCATCATTTCTCTAAAATATTATAGTATAACTCTAGTCGAACCCCCATTAATTATTTACTACTCCATAGTGAGTGAGTAAGAGTGCCTATGCACATGGGTGCACCAATCTATGATGGATCTCGAGCTCCGGCCTCCAATGGCTTCTGATGAAGGCGGCGGTGGGTGGTTCTCGGCGGCAGCACAACGACGGCGGTGGCGGCAGCAGGTAAGACCCCGGCGTCGGTGGAAGTTGGATGCAAATTCTTCTTCTCTGGAACCCGATCTTGAGTAGATTTGGATTGATCGTTGTGTTGTTGTTTATCTTTATCGTTGTTGTTGCTAGTTTTTTTTTTCCGTTCAGTATTTTCTTTTCCGATGTACCCAAAAAAAAATAAAAAATTGTGCAACGGGTGCAAGTGAAAGGCGTGCTTAGTACAAGTGGATCTTGTTCGCTTGTTTCGCTTGCACTTGGTACAAAACAGGAGTGCTAAATGCACAGAAAATACGCAGAATTTAAAAACGAATGGTTCAGATTCATTTGGTAGTGATCTGAACTACTCATTTTCAAATTCTAGGTAATTTCTGGATTATTTTTCTTGACACTTACCATTTCCCGGTACAAAAACCTTTTTTTACCTGAAATGTACTAATCCCCAAGTGTACTCCTAATCATGATACCTTGCACCCAATTCTGTTCACGAGGGTGGTTGGGTCAATTAGGAAGTAATTAACTTAAGCTATAAGAAATCAATATAGGTGCAGTTCAAAGATGTCTAAAAGAAATCCTAAGTCGGTGGATGAGTGAAAGGGGCTTGCAGCGCAGAAATATCTGTCGGCCGCCACTTGAAGTGTTAGGCCTGCAAAAAATAATTGCAGGTCTGCTGAATTGAAGTGTAGGCCGCCACTTATACAAGTGTCGGTCGCTACTTGAAGTGTACGAAAAGATAGTGGAATCCAACCATAAGAATAAGAAAATTTAGTTTATGAAAATGGGTTGAAAGCAAACCAAATTGAAGATCGTCGATGTTACTATGCCCAAAATGCGTGTTCACAGTCTTCTGCTCACTCTAAGGGTGTGTTTGGTTGGATGGAATGAACATTGGAACGGAATGGTTATTCCAATGAATTCCATTCCTATTTTTGGTTTATAAAAAGTTTAAGGAATTGTCATTTCAAATGGAATTCTCATTTCCTCAAATAAATGAATAATCATTCCATTAGAAAAGGCAATGATTAATTATTTCATCTCTCTCTAATTATTGGTGCCATACTAAATTGCTACTGCCACTCCAAATTTACTATCGCTATTCCTAAGCATAACTAAACGTGGGAATGGAATGTTATTCCTATTTCATTCCATTCCCATTATATTCCAATCTCCATTCCATTCCGACCTCCATTCCATTCCAATAAACCAAACACAACCTAAGTGTTATTTGTCACTCACATCCCTAATTCTAAGGCTTTACTTCATTCCTTACGAGTTCCACAAAGTTCATAGGTGTGTCCACACTTCATCAGAGCCTACGGAAAACCATTTCATCATCAAGATTTGCCCAAGACGGGGCTTAAACATTTAACAAGCCAATTTGGAGTGTCTACACATCGGCTATAAAAAAAGGGTAATGATGTGAGGGAGAAAGCTCATGGATGTGTTTCAACCGGACAAATTCATAAGGCATTTGAATAAATCGGAATTTAGTCATACCAACACACTGAAGCAAGCTTGAGTGGATGATGGCATTCTTAGGTCCCAGTGGGGTATCACAAGGAAACTTCGGAGGCCATGATGTTGGATCCCAAAATTGTTTCTAACTAGGCTTTGGAGGCCATAACCTGGTTATGCCAGCATTAGACAAATTGGTAATGTTGCTGGATAGTATTCTCAATTTGTAAGATTTTCTTGATGCCTTTGTTCTGGATATAAAATATGAAAGGAAAAAATATTTGACTATCTTGGGGCACCGCTAGTAGATCCCAATGTGTTTGGATGATAGGAATCAGAGATCAGGAATGGGTATCTTAGTCATTGGAATCTCATTCTAATAATATGATACTCTTACATGGGTAATCTTACTATGTTAGTAAGGAAAAAATAGATAAGTTACTATTCAATCGTTTGGTTCGACCATTTAAAGTAAAGCAATGGAATGTATTTTTACATCATTTTCCAGTGAATACCTTTTAAAAGCTCATATTAAATACCATAATTCTTATACTCCAATAGTTAAACAACAGTAGACTGCAAAAAAATGCTCAAGTTAAACAACTTTAAAAATATCCAACCATCATTGCAAAAGTGAACTTCTGGAGCATTAGTCTATCGAAAATATTAAACTACCTAATAATCTACTACCAGGTAATTAAAGAAGTCATTAAAACTTAAAAATCTTCAAAGTGCATGCTAGAAGTAAAGTTCCACATTTTAACATCCGTAAATAAGTTTCTCCACGTATAATTTTTTGAGATTTCCGTTAAGAGTAAAAATGATATCAATTATTGCAGGTTTACTCAAGATGGTACATGCGCCTTGGTAAGAATCGATGCTATAAAGTAGCAAGACAAGGAAAAAAAGTAATCTATTCAATGCCTACTACGTAAAGATCATAAGAGTTCACATGAGCAAATAGATGATAAAAAAAATATAAAAACCTATATGATTTGGAAAAAGTAGAAGCTCAGATTACCTCATAATAGCATTGAATGGATTATTGAGAGCCAGGGGAAAAAAACTTGAGTCTTGGGGGTCTAAAAGGTATTAATTTGACTTTTCATTTTCTCATAGGAATTAGATTATCCCGTAATCTCATATTCTAAGGGAATAGTGGAGTGATAAACCCCAAATGTTGTATATATCCAGGCTTATCTCGTTCGTTAAGATCACACACACGTGCATTTTGTGCCTTTAAAAGATTGATTTTGCGCGAGTTGTGTTTTCGATGAGTTTCAAAAAAACGGAGCTAAAAGGGCGTGTCCAAAGCTCCAGATAATCGCCGCTTGTATCCGGAAGTATCCAAGGTCCCTCAACGCCATGGAGGACAATCAACGAAGCTTAGAAGTTGATTCAAGGAGCTTTGGAAGGTGCAATGAGGGCCCGGAACAAAGGAACAAGAAATCTGGACCTATGAGCCTCGAGGAAATTCGACACACTAATAGGAAAAGGATAATTTCTCTCAAGATACAAAGGCCATGAAGATGAGGTCAATTGGGTTTGAAAGTAGACTCATAGAGCTTTCCAACAGTTCAAGAATCACCGCATTCCAAGTTCGGACGAAGCTGGGGCATGCCTGCGAAGTTGGTTCAAAAATCTGCTTGAAGCAAACCTGGGTCGACCCAACCTCAAATCTGGGTCGACCCAAACATTTTAGTGGGAAGACAGAGGGATTTGGGTCGACCTAGATTCTATTTTGAGTCGACCCAAAAGTGGTTCTTCCAGATTTTTGAGCCACTTTTCAGACTTTCTTTTTATGACATTTTCACCTTTTTTGGCACCTTTTTTGATATTTGAGAGAGAGAAAGCCTTGTATATCTATCCCTTCTCTCTCTTATATTCTCCTTGATTATTAGCTTTAGTTTACTTTTAGTCTTTTTTTCTCTCTTCTCTCTCCTCCATTATTGGGGAGAGTTTGAAGCTTGCATCTCACTTAATTACTTGTTGTTTGTTATTTTCCTAAGGCTTAAGGTTGTAGGCAAGTGTAGGATCTTCATATAAAATCAGTTTTTAGAGTCATTTATCATGTTATTTATTTCCTTCAATTTTCTAGTTAAGTTTTCTAGCTTAATGAGTGAGTAGTTTAATTGGGCTTGGTCATGGGGTGATTAACACTCCATGTTAATCCGTTCCTCTCGTCAAAAAACAAGCATACACCATTTGTTTATCAAAGATTTGGGATTGATTTTATGTATCAAAATTCAAGTTTGTTAACCCCTTTGATCACACGTAGCCAAGGGCTAAACCATTTGGTATGTGTGATGCTTAGGGCTATGGCAACCTAATGGTTTGTCTAAATGGCACAAGAATCCTAATCTTTGTGAAACACATTTTCTAGTTAATGGTTTTAAACTCTAAATCTTCCGTTCGGGATCATCTAACGATGCCCCGAGCCGGTTATCGAGAGAGGATCGGATTAGCCTTGGTTGTGGTTTGTTGAAATCCCCTAGACCTTGCCTCAGTTTTAATTAGCCTTTTAATCTTACGAGTCATTCACGAAGTCGAGTGAATTCCACCCCAAATCACAATTCAAAGTTTGCCGCTTTAAGGCTAAAAACCCTCACGCGCAAGACGATTTTCACGCTCGGTACGTTCGGTCCTTGTGAATTCGATCCGGTCTTACCGGTATTATGCTATCTCCGACCTAAGCCCTACGCTTCGGGTAAGCCAACTAAATAAACAAAGTTGGGAGCAAAGCATGGAGGTATGAAATTCCTCCTCTATTTACGAATATAATTGCTCCTGGATTGGGAGACAAGTTCCCATTCAATCACTATCCAAACATGAAAATCTAAAAATTATGGAATCATATTCTCAGTCTCCCTAAAGATAACGGTCATCCAAACACAGTCTTATCCACCACCTCTTTATGTAGAGCTCGTTACTTAAATATATAGTTTTTATGGAAATGTGTGGCAAGTGGGTATAATTATAAGCTTCCTTTTCTTTTCTTTCATATTCCAAATAAATTTTGTATGAAAAAGTGGGAAATCAACCATTATTTTGAACATCTAAATAAGATGGTGAGAAAAAAAAGTACTCTTTTCTGTTGGGGTAAATTTCACTCCCCTTCCCTGAAATTTCTGACAAATACACTTATTTTTCCTATAGTTTCTGAAAATGTACTATCCTTCCTTGTTTTTTAAATTATTCCTCACATTCCCCCTCCTAATTAACTTCTATTAGTTTTTAAAAAAAATTATAAAAAACTGTGTTCAATTTATTTTTTTTTGAAAAATGTTTTCAAAAAATGTTTTTCAAAAAAATTATTTTTCAAAAATTTTAACAAAAACAGGTTAGGAGAAAATGTTTTCAAAACCCTCTTTTCGAATTTAAATAAACCAAAATGTTTTTTTTGTCCTTATTTAAATGTTTTTCGCATTTGTTAGTTTTGCGTCGATTTTTTGTAGTATATTGGTTTGTCTCGATGAGAGGAATCTAAAAAGTATAAAATTATGATCAAATTTTTTAAAAAGTTCACTAAAGACAAAAAATAATCCAAATTTTTGTGGTTTAATGGATTATTTATCTTTATTCACAAAAATTTAAATTTTGGTTAATAATTTTATACCTTTTAAATTTCTCTCCCGAGACGAACCAATAAATAATAAAAAAATAACACAAAACTAGCAAATGCAAAAAAAATTTAGGACAAAAAAATAAACCATTCTGGTTTACTTAGCCAAAGGATAGAATAACTTCCTCTGTTTTTCTTCTTTTTTTTCCCCTTGAATGAACAATCATCTCTTTTTATTTCTCAACTACAACAGAAGAACCCGTCAAGACAGTCTTATTAAAGAAGAGAGAAAAAGCAGAGAAAGAGAGTAGGGAGGGAGAGGGATATGTGCGTAGAAGAGAAAGTGGAGAGAAGCCATGATGATAGAATTGCGTGAAAAGAGTAAGTTTGTTCCTCAGTCATTTGTTCTATAGTCAGTGTTTGTTAGTGAGCTGTAACTTTATCATTTTTCTGGTCACTAGGTGGTTTTCTTGGGCTTTTCAATCCCTTTTTGCGCAATTGGAGCGTGAATCGACCATTGATATATCAGATCGAGGTGGGTTTTTTTAGGGGATTGTTCCTGATGTTTTTTTAATTTTTTATTTGAAGTTCTTTTTTATGTAAAAGAGATTATTAAATACTGCTATATCTCCTGTTTGGTTTCTGATAAATTGGGGTTTTCTAGTTTGGGGCTTGAGAAAGCAAGAGGCTGGTGATAGCAGTGAAAGATAAGAGCACCATTTTCCTTTTAAGTTAAGGTGAGTTTTCTCAATTAGGGTTGAAAGTTACTGTTTCATTCTTTTCATGAAGAAAGTTAGTGCTAATTGGGATAGTGAAGGCTTATGTTTAGGGTTGATTGATTCTATTGACCCTTTGAAGCCATGTAAAAATTTGGGGAAAAAAGAAAGTTAGGCAGTAGAAACCTTCATTACTTTGTTGAACCAGGTTTTCCAATTTCATAAGAACAACAGGCTGAACAATATTTCCATGTTTTATATGTTTTGCTCTTCCTCTATTTCCTCATTCAAGTGGAGGGACGTCGAATTCCTTTAGGGAATTGGTGGATGAACGCGAAGGGGAAATTTTTGTTGTTTTCCATGGACTTGCAGAGATTGAAACAACGGTACATTTAGTGCTTGCATAGTAGAGTGAAAAATCTTTGAAAATGGAAAGTGAGGCATTTAAGGATGCAGTCCATTTTCCGCATGAAGTGTAGAATTTGAGTTGATATCAAGTTCCTTCTGAATTCCTTTCATAGTGTTTCAACATGGGTTGATATTGGGGAGAATGGTAATTAGGGTGTTGAACTGCTAAAATGCTGGATTATTTGATCCATCTTTTGGTCGTGGGATGTTGCTTTTCCTTGGAAGGGGATATGGCGATCTAAGGCCCCTTATAAGGCAGCCTTTTTTTGCTTGGACGGCACCCAAGGAAGCTGTACTGACCATACACAATTTGGGGACGATGGATTAATTCTTATTGGATTTGTATTGCAATATTCTCATGGGGCAGTCGTTCTCTTTTGGGTAGCTTGGGTTATTCCTGGTGTGGTCACTGTAGGCATACCAGGCTACTAGTTGCCCTAGGATAAGGTTTAAAGAGGCTTCATGGGTGGCTCCTCTTTGATTATATGGTGCTTGCTCACCGGTAGGAAAGTGAGGTCTTTTAATAGCAACGAGTTCTTCTCTCTCTCTCATGGTTCTGTTGCTCATAAGCCAAATGAAGGAACATTGAACTCCTTCGCGGCACTATTCAACACCTGGTCCGAAAATTCTTGTTTTATACTATGAACTTGGTGTTGTCTTTCTTCTATGTTGGTGTATGAACTTAGTTAAGATGGCTTTTCTGTAAAATGTAGTTGTGGAAGCCGTAGGGAGCTCTCATTGCGTGCATAAAATAGGTAAGTTAAAGTTCTTCAACCGATCAGTAAAGCTGGACGTGACTCAAGTGTGTAGTTTAGACCATTTTCATGAATGAGCAGAAGTTTGGAAGGAAGTTACAATCTTTGTTTGAATTGAGACCAACTAAGAGTTGGTTATCCTAAAACAATTGTGGAACTGCATTCCAAATCCAAGTGAAGAACTTTATTGTGCTTGCTAATGCAACTGATGGTCTCAAAGATTCTATATGTGGTCATTTATAGCATCATCTCGAATCGCATTTTATGTGTTTTTTTTTTAAAACCACTCAATGATGATCTTTTAATCTGTAGATTGGTGTGAAAGTTTTTGTAAAAATCATGCACGGAAGTACTTTATTTTTTATCTTCAAAGAATTGCGTGTCTCTTCCTAGTGGACTAGCTTTGTGTAATGGAGGGGAGTATTAAGGACAATGACATTGTTATTCTGTTCACCATCTTTGTTGGGTAAACTTCCAGTTGAACTCAATGAATTTTGCTGCTTTTGTTAAAGTTCCAGCTAAGGTGTGAACGTATATATGCTCAAACGGTCTAGTCGGGGGCACAATGGTTATAACTTATGACGTAATGAAGGAGCCCCCCATTTATTGCTTTGTCTCTCTTTGAAGAGGAAGAAAGTTGGTTGCGTCCATGGTTTTTATTGTTATTTTTGCTCATCAGGAAAAAGAGAGGAAAGAAAGTTGACTTGATTAATTTATAGTAGCATTTCGTATTTAGGTATGTATAAAAACCAACTGCAAGAATTGGCTCAGAGAAGCTGCTTCAACTTACCATCTTATTCATGTATCCGAGAAGGTCCAGATCATGCCCCTCGATTTAAAGCTACTGTCAACTTCAATGGAGAGACTTTTGAGAGCCCTACATTCTGCTCTACTTTGAGGCTGGCTGAACATGCTGCTGCGGAGGTAGCTCTGAACACACTTGCAAACGGCGGCCCTTCTAAAGCGCTGGCTTCAAAAGTTTTGGTAAGCGTTTAACTGTGGTGGTTTCCCTTCATCATTAAGTTTGGTTGGTCATTTTGGTCATAAAATAGAGTGCTTCATTATCTTTTAGCATCATTTCGGGAAAATTCCATTCGTTACTGGTTTAAACTAACAATTTTAGGTGGTAGACAATACTATCACAGAAGTTAGGGAAACATGATAATGGAGATTCAGTGCCTGGTATTTATGGGAAGACCTAGAACTCCTTGTAACCTTACCTGCAAATATCTTCACTATTGCCTGGATCTGATATCACAAGACCGAAATTTATCAGCTTTTATCTGGTAAATCAGCTGTGTAAACATATTGTGTGTAGAAAATTTCGTTGTTCGGTGTACATCATGTCCTTATACAAGTATAAGACCTGCTTGAACGATTTTTAGTTTTCAAGCTCTTTTTACTTTTTTTTATACTGCATATCTTTTAAGAATTGCTGACATGAAGCTAACTTATCTTTTAAGAAATTTATCAGGTTTTATCTTTCATAGTTATGCTATATTAGCCCGAGGCTGTGGGGCTATTAAGTGACGTTATCTTTACGTCGTGCTTTTACTTAATTTTTAAGTGAAGACCTTTCACTTAATGTGATTGGCACCAAATGATTGCAACTGGAATATGCACAAACCGTACGAAAAAAGGAACAAAGCCTCTATGCCATAGTACATGTACTATCTACAACATCTAAAAGACAGCGTAATGCCTAATCTTCCCTTTGGCCAAAAATGCAAAATGCATAGAAGAAGGTACTTGGCAGGTGGCACTTTGTGCACAGGTTTCTCTTCTTTGTCCTTGACCAAAAAGGTCAATGGCCATTTCTTTAATGTGTCCTCTATTTCCTTCATACCCGCTCCCCCTGACCTTGGCCACGCTAGTAAACTATGATCCACCAATTGTGCTACCTCCTTACATTAAACAGCTGGTGGGGGCGCTTATTCCCCTATTTGCGGAATATTCAATAGTCAAAGACTACCCAGGTATTGTTAAATAAGCAAAGAATGGCACCTTTAGTGGCGCTTTGGTAGCCCTGATATCCTTCAAGTTTAAAGCGGATTTCCATGCACTCATGAACATCTTATACTCAGCTCTGAAATTCCTGTTGAGAGGCAACACTTAGTCTACATAGTTCAAGAATACTATAGAGAATTCATGAAGAGGCTGGTAGAATATTCTAGAGAAGTCTAGACAGTTCTGGAAGTATCTAGACTGTTGTAGAATGTAGAGTATACTAGAAAGTTGTGGAGAGTTCCGGAAGCATCTAGAATGTCCTAGAACTTTCTAGAATATTAGAGAAGCTTGAAGACCCTAGAGGATTCCGGAAGGATCATGAAGACTCTAGACGTATGTGAAATGTTCTAGAGCATGAAGGAATGGAAGACGTATAGAACATTCTAGAATATTGAGGCCTCATATGTGAGGTGTGGTAAAGAAGTACCACCAAAGGTGGTGGTATTGTGATGAGAGCACCACTTTGGTGGGAGAGAACCCAAGTGGGGGAGAGACCACCAAATGAGTGAGCACAAAGAGTTGCTTAGACGACGTAAGTGTCAAGTGGTAGTATAACATTGTACGAGTCATAATCTTAGAGTGTGTGTTGTTAAGGAAAGTGTGTGTGGAGTGTAGGTACAAGCGTTAGCATATGCAATAACAGATTTTGTTTGTTTCGCTGTGCTATACTCAATAAGTGGTGTCAACAATTCCAAAATTGTGGAGGTAGTCATCTGACTCATCTCAATATACCAGGCCTTGAGATCTTCGAGCATTCAACAATGTAAACCACATCTTGTAACCTCTCCCGAACCTCTCCGGAAGCTTGATGGCATGAGTGACCCAGCTTTGAATGACATGCCAATCCAGTGCCATAACTGTATTCTAAATATCTGAACTGGAAGTAAGGAGTCTCCCTGGACCTTGCTTTTGCCAGAACCTCTTGTTATCTCCATCCTCCACTTCAAAGTGGTTCTGTTGAATAAAGTCCATGACTCTTTCTTGTTCACTTCCATTTGCATTTCAAAGAGTTGTTTCGCTTCTATAGAGACATACTGGATGTACTCAGACTAAGCATTTTTACCTCCTCACTCTTGGTATGATCATGCCTCCCACTCTAGGTAGGCTCAGAACCATTTATTGACATGGATGGTTTCTTCCAGCTGTATTTTATTCTTGTTGCAAATGATGGGAACTTCAATTAGAATTCATCAGTCCACTCAGTTGACAAATTTCTTCTTTTTGTTGTCTTGGAATAGATCTCCTTGCTTGCATAACTTTGATGTGATTCTTGAAAAGGTGACTCAATGGACGTGGTTTAGTATAATAGCGTGAGATCAATGCTGCAGGGATGGATGGTTCTTAGTTAACCATTGTGTGAGCTGCCAGACGAAGGATACAACAATGCATTGTTTAGTGTGCTTGATAGTATGAAGTAGTGCTGTGCTTCAGCAAAGGCGGACACTTTTGAGGAACTAAATTACAATTTTAGTCGTACTTTCTCCTTGGTTGATTTATTGGGGTACTAAATTCTGTGAGGAGCTTTAGAGTTGTGTCTTTTCATAATCATGGAGATGTTTTTGTACATTGGTGATCTCGTTTGGACTCTTCTGGTATAAGATGATGCTCATGTAAATGCAAAGTCTTTTCTGTTTTGATTGCGGAAAAAAACATGCAAGTGAGTATTTGTTTTAGGAACCAAGCCTTTCTCTTCCTTGTCCTGTCTCGCAACCATTTGATTTGTCTTTCGCATTACTTAGCCAAAATGTATTCATTGTTCATATCTTCTCAAGGTTCGTGGCATTGATGCTGCCATCAGATGCTTTGTTGAAAAGAAGCATAAACTCTCTCTGTATTCAAATTTATGGATAATATGCCTCTAAAAACTTTTTTTTGTACAGGATGAAACTGGAGTTTACAAGAATTTGCTTCAAGAGACAGCTCACAGAGCTGGGATAAACCTACCAAATTATACAACAGTTAGATCTGGACCTGGTCATGTACCTGTTTTTTCATGCAACGTAGAGCTTGCAGGAATGACCTTCTCTGGGGAACCTGCTAAGACCAAGAAACAGGCTCAGAAGAATGCTGCTATAGCTGCTTGGGGTGCCCTGAAACAGTGTATGCATCAACCATCTTTTTAGCATAAATTTCTCCGTATTCTAGTATCATTAGAGTTACGAGTCTGTCTCATTTGGCCTGCTCTGAAACAACACGCGCTTCTCCTTTTTCCTTATTTTTCCATAATATTTTTTTGCATGTGAGTGTTCAATAGATTAGTGGAAGTGATATTTGTTGCAACTAGTGACGACTTAGTTACCAGCTAGTGACCCTGTATGACCAGTGTTTGAACTCCTAGTGTGCAATGATTATGGGACCTGATTTGTGATGCGGTGTCGATGTTAACAGAAAAATAATTTCACACGTTGAGCCTGCCTTCCTCTGCTGGAGGAGCAAACTGAAAAATATGCAGCATTGGATAGTTATGAGTATGCTGGCTTAGGCAGTGCAACTGGCAGAGTATCGTACACACTATTACCGTACTTTCATGTGCTTTGCACACCTTCCCCCCATCATGCCTTTCCTTGGAATCAATCCTCGTTAGTTTTATCTTTATCCCGTTCTGTTTACTGGAAGGTTGTTTACAAGGGGATTACATCATGGAGAAAATAGTTCGTTATCCCTCTCAAGAATATCTTCCAAACTCCGGAATAGAAATCTGTGAACCAGAGTTGTATCAGTTCTTTCGTTTTTTGAACTGAAATTGTAGCCTCGAATTTTCTATTTTACTCATAATTATTAATTTGATGTCTAACCCTAAACAGCCTAGATACAAACACAAACTCACTAAGAAATCAGGACACATAGTTTTCCATAACTAGGAAAAAAAATTCTGTTTATATCCGCAACTAGCAAAACTGTGAAAAGTGAAAACCTAAGAAATACAGGCAAGGCTATTTTCAAGACGTTATAATACAAACTTTTCCGGACTCAGGGATACTTTGAGCAATATAAAAAAGTTTATACATAGCTTATGTGCCAGATATAGCAATCTCGCAATCAAATATTAGAGTTACAACTTAAAAACTAATTGAAATAATTCCTGAAATATGACCATATATGTTCCATCATACCACAATTCAGGCATGCAGCGTCATGCTTCTGTCCCCCTTACCATTCCCAATCCCATTCCTTGCATCGGAATGATCAGTGTTCGAGGTAGCAGATTATAGAGAGACCTCAATACATGGGACTACATGTCAAGCACGCTATGTAGTGTACTTCGTCTTTCACTATAATGTTTTTGTTGGAGACATAAGGGACATGGCTTGGACACGTGTCTTGTAGATAGACTTCGTGGGAGCACTTTTTGTTTGTGTATGCATGTTCATGATTGACGTAGCAGTTGTTATTCATGATTTTTGTACCCATTGTATCGGTCCCTCATACGAATAATCACTCTCACGGGTATCTTATTCCTCTGAGCCATTTTGAGAAGTTACAATATACCCACAAATCCAATGCTGCATATTTTTCAGTTTGCGCGTATCTCAAGTAACCCACAAATCACTCTCACGCATATCTTAATTCCTTGGCTGATATTTTTCGTGGATTTCTGGGTTACATAACTCTCTCAAAAGGATGATATAAATAGTTTCTGTAAATTTTAAATTTTTCTCGTGTTTGCTCATGTAGTGGCTCAACAGAAGTCATCTTCCTCTACTCCGTCTTCCTCTTTCTCGTTAGAGACCGAGGGCAGTGAAGAGCAGGAACAAGTGGTAATCGCCCGTGTTCTCACTTTACAGCCAGCGGAATTGCAAAAAGCCCGGCAGGATGAAAACCCGAGATCCACTCCCCCCCACAGGGATCTAAATCAACCGCCACCAAGCTTATATCCTATGCAGTATCAAAGTTGGGCTTACTCTAGTTTCCCTACAGAAATGGCTATGTATCAAATGTGGCAGCAAGTACAATTATTACAGCTGCAAAACCGACTGTTGGCTCAGTCAGTTTCACCAGCTCCTCCCAGTCAGTTTCTTCAGCCTATGCAGTCTGATCACCATCCATATTTCTCAACAAGGGAGCAAGAGCCCCTTCTTGTGGGGCCATCATTGAGAGGGCAAGAACCTATTCTGCCAGGACCCAGTTCATTTTACATGCAAAACCAGTCGACTGCCAGTCCAATTAGGGAGAAGAAGTCCACGGTGACTATTCAAGAGATAAAGGAGGAAAAAACTGAAGAATCGTCCAATGTATCCAAAGGGGAAGTTTTTAATCCCCTTCCTCTTCATGACCACAGTAAGACTGAAATGACAGCCAACGAACCAGTTCATAACGTAGAGAAACAGAAGAGTGGTGTGCCTCAGAGCGTGAATTCTCGATTTCGGCCTGTTCAGTTCCATGAAGCAACACAACACGGTTTTGACTCTCACAAATCGAATCTTAGACTCCAACATGTGACACAAGCAAATTCTCACAGAATCTCTAGACCCCCAGTTGCAGCAGCTGCAGCGGCGCCAGTCCTGTTAAGAAGTGTGAGCCAGGCTTCTTCAGTGAAACCCAGATCCCAGTATATGGGTAATCGGATGCCTGCTCCATCAAAAATGAGAACTGGAGCCGCTCCAAATTCTGTAAAGGTGGAATTTGGAAGAGTGCCTTCTCAGTTCACGGCGCCTTCTGTTCAAATCAGATCGGTTACACCAGTCTGTTCTGCTCCTCCTGTTCAAATCAGGTCGGTTACACCAGTCTGTTCTGCCCCTCCGGTGAGAAACATGCCGAATTCTAGCCAAGTTGGAGAATCATCCAATCAAGAGTTGAAAAGTGGAAAACTAGAAGATGAATCAGTAGCAGGTTCTGAAGTTAGGAAGCTTCAAATGTGAGTGGCACGGCTATATAATTCCAAATACGTTTTTTTTTTCTTTTTCTTTTTCACTCTTTGATCATATTGAGAACTACGGCTGGTGCTGTGGAGCTACCAATGCGTCGAAATAATTATAATGAAATAAACAGTTGGTTGTGGCACGGCTATATAATTCCAAATACGTTTTTTCTTTTTTCTTTTTTCTTTTCTTTTTCACTCTTTGATCATATTGAGAACTATGGCTGGTGCTGAGCTACCAATTCGTTGAAATAATTACAGTATAATGAAATAAACAGTTGGTTAGTATCTCTTGGAAATGTGGAAACATAGATTACTTTTTATTGATAATGTGCATTTAGATCTGAGATTTTGTTGGTGGCTGCATGCAAGATTCTGTAAATATAGCCTTTTTCATCTTTCTGTGGTGTTAGCAAATTAGCATCCAAAAGGATGAACTCCTAGGGTTTTGTTAGTTTATCTAGAGGACGAGAGTTTTTTTGGGGGGGTTTGACGGTCAAAGTGCCCAGTCTAGTTTACGTGCACCTCGACAAATCTCCTTCCCGGTCGGGTCAAAGGCATGCCATCCTCGCAAGGAATAGGAGATTCACAAGAAATAACTTTCTTGCAGCTTGAATTATGACTTTTTTTTGGGTTTGATGGTGCTAAAAGTTTTGCTTTTAGCAAACTAGAAACCCCCCTGCCCGTTATTGTCTTATTGGTTTTCATTTTCAGTAATTACCTTATTATTTAAGGTAAAGTACTATCAAGCTTAGAGCATGTTTGGGCGACAACTTAACCCATTTTCAATCTCTCTTTTTTTGATTTTGAGTGCTTGGCCGCCTCCCCACAAAACAGTTTCTTGCAAAACGTGTTTTCCATTTTGAGCTTTCCAAACCAAAAGCCAAAAACAGGTATGGACCTCCTTTTTCACATTCTCCACATGCAAAATGCATTTCGCACATTTCTCTCAAATTCAAAACACATTCTGACCATAATCCAAAAGTGAAAAAATTAAAAATGAAAAACTGAAAAGTAGGCAGTACCCATCTTGTTTCTTTTTCAGATTCCTTTTTCTTCTGCGTGGAAAATATGAATTTTTTTCTTGAAGACTGTTCCCAAATGTTTTTGAAAAATATTTTGAAATTCAACAAATCAATTTCATAAAAGACCAAAGGGTTTTCCTTATTTTTTAATGGACTTTGCTTGATTTCCATATTTCAAAATCCAAAACTACAGATTAAACGTGAAAGTTAAATTAAAATAAAAATTCCAACCCTTTACTTAAGAGAAATAAATAAATCGTTGGTAAAACTATTTTCAGTTAAATCTTCATCAAATTGCCATCGTAATAGGGTTTTGTAGAATATGTGTAGGAATTAGGAAATTTCTAGGTAGAAGATCCAGATCCCCCATATGTGTCCTTCATAGGTGTCGTGAATTTAGTCACATAATTTTTGAGAATTCCCACCACTTGCACTCTTTGCTTGCTCCCTCAATCATTGCGCTGACGAATTTAGTACTAGTACTCTCTGTTCCTAAATAATAGTCCACTACGAAAAGTTGTGTCATTTTTCAAGTAAAAAATGAAGTACTTCCGTGTATAATATTCCGAATTTTTTCGCACCGAATTAAAATACTAATCTAGTATTTTAATTCGGCGCGAAAAAATTCAAAAAATTATTCACATAAGTACTTTATTTTTTGATTTGAAAATAGTAAGAGAGAAAGAGAAAGGGATTATCATTTAGGAACGGAGGGAGTAATGGTATTCAAAGACAATTTACAGTCACACTCCCGTATGCGCACTCTAATTATGTGACCTAGGTCTTGAAAGAAACAGTAGCGCGCTTTTTGATTTGAAAATAGTAAGAGAGAAAGAGAAAGGGATTATCATTTAGGAACGGAGGGAGTAATGGTATTCAAAGACAATTTACAGTCACACTCCCGTATGCGCACTCTAATTATGTGACCTAGGTCTTGAAAGAAACAGTAGCGCGCTTTACACTCACACTCCCGTATGTACACCCCAATTATGTTACCTACTAGGTCTTGAAAGAAATAGCTAGGTATATTCGGACGGGGTTGCTGCTGTGCAGCTTGTGCACAACAGCTTCTGTGCACAATCTTGGCCGTCCGTTGCTTGGATGGACAATCCAGATTTCAAACAAAATAGGAGAACTATTCGCGCGAATAATTTGTGCACAACTGCTGTTGTGCACAATCTTGGCCGTCCGTTGCTTGGATGGACAACCCAGATTTCAAACAAAATGGGAGAACTATTTGCACGAATAATTTATTTTCAATCCGACCCGTTAAAAGCATAAGTTGCACAGCAGCAACCCCAGGTCCGGTATATTCTCGCTTCGAAATTTCAAGATTATTGGGCCTCATTCGAAGTCACAAACAAGAACGGGATCAGCCTGGATCTAGGCTAGGGTAAATTGGGCTCTGAGATGAGTCTGGGACATTTGTGGGTTGAAATATCCAGCCCACCAAATTAGCCCTAGTTGCATCGTCCTTCAAGCCCCTTATAACCACCGAATACTTAAACCCTAGACCACTCCGAAAACCCTACTCTCTCTCTCTCTCTCTCTCTCTCTCTCTCTTAGAGTAGCGGGTGAGCATTTTAGGGTTTTCCTGCAGTCATCTTCTCAGCCACCCTTCACTATCTCCGATTACAACTCTCTCTGTGTGAGTTTTTATTCGTATCAGCTAGTTTAATGGCGTGTATCGTAAATATTGTATTTTTTTTTTGAACTGTTATGTTGTTAATTTACGATTACACTTTGCTGCTTAACTGAGTGTGATTAAACTGTGTGATGTTTTCGTTTCAGGCGTGTTTTGTGGGCTCAAAACGATGCTTGTGTTGTTCGAAACCCCGGCGGGGTTTGCCCTTTTCAAAGTTTTGGACGAAGGGAAACTCTCCAAAGTTGAGGTAAGTTTAGCCTTTCATTGGCATTCATATAGTACACATAGCATTTGTATGCATGTACATGATCATGCATGCATTTATGCATCAATAATGGGGCCATGCGTTAGCCACTGATTTGTACTTGCTGTGTTGCAGGACTTGTGGAAGGAGTTTTCTTCAGCTGATTCTGCCAGACAGGTCATTTCTTTACCCCTTAAGTTTTCATGCGTAATATGTGTAGTTTGATGTATAAAGCCTATGTGTAGTGGTTCTGATGTGGCATCGTCTGATTTTCCTTTATAGCTATGTATATATCGAACAAACGAAGAAAAGAAAGAAAAACCACAAATTGGGAAGGGAGGAAGACAGGAAGAAAGTCGAATGGTTCATATAATTTGAGCAGTGTTTTGCTAGTGTTTAATTAACGAAGAAAAGAAAGAAAAACCACAAATTGGGAAGGGAAGAAGACAGGAAGAAAGTCCAATGGTTCATATAATTTGAGCAGTGTTTTGCTAGTGATTAATTGTATTTTCAAACTTAGTTCAGTTTGTATTGGACTTGGAAAATATGATAACATCCGAATAAAAAGGACTCCGGTTTGGGTCTAGGTTTCCGAAAGAGTAAGTATTGCATCACGGTTTGAACTTTGAAGTTGTTAAAATGAAGGGATAGTAAACGTTGGAGTCTTGTTGTTATATTGGTGGTTCGACTCCATCCGAGTTGTAGCAGATTTTAGTTATACGTTTAGTTTCCCTCCAAAGTGGAGATTTGACATGCTTTTTCTGTTTTGGGTTGCCTCCCTTCCATTCACCACACATTGTATTGGTTGAGATGTGAGTTGGCGGTTGGACATTGGTAAATTGTCTACATCTTCGTCCAAATGATTTGTCCTGGGGCTACTTTTTTTTTTTTCCCTGCTTTACGTATTACTTTACTGCTTTTTTGGTAGTCCATAGCCTACACAGGAATGTTTTCTCCGTGAATGATAGATTACATTAGTCTTTTTAGTGCTACACATGCCATTTAAATTTTATTATATGTTTTTGTGTGATAAGTTGGCACTTGGCAGTCATTCATTGGTTTGTCAGTTCACTTTAAAAAATCTCGACAGATTTCAAGAACTGTGTTTCTTTTCTTGGTTACATGTTTGCTGGTCTAAAAATTGACAATGTTGGGCGATTCTACATGTGCCGATTAACTTGGAACTCTGGATGCATTTAAAAAATTAGCTCAGGATTTCCCCTGGTTCCTTCTATGGATTGCTTCTTGTCAATGCAAGTGCTTTGTCCTGAAATCATGTATCTGACTGTTGCTTTGATTTGATATCAATTTTCAGGTTGTGAAGCTAAAAGCTTTCTCTAAGTTTGAGAACACATCTGAAGCATTGTCAGCAGCCACCTTGTTGATAGATAGCAAGCCTAGCAAAGGTCTGCGCAAGTTCTTACGTGCTCATTGTGATGGTGAAACATTAGCTGTTGCTGATTCTAAACTTGGAAATGCAATCAAGGAGAAACTGGTGACTTAGTGCTCAATTATAAGATTGTTAGGTGCTATTCACTGCTGTTATTCTCACTTTTCAATTCCATCTAAGTTGGAACAATTTATGTCTCGCAGCAAATTGATTGTGTTCACAACAATACTGTCATGGAACTGATGAGAGGGGTGAGAAGCCAATTGACGGAACTCATATTTGGCCTTGCTTCTCAGGATTTAGCTCCAATGAGCTTGGGTTTATCTCACAGCCTATCTCGATATAAGTTAAAATTTAGTCCTGATAAGGTGAGTTCATTGCATCTCTCTTTTGGTAGGTAGATTGCCATACTGTTTGTATACTCGCTTGAAGTGAACTATGATTTCCTTTGTTATGACTTATGAGGCTTGGAATTCTAATGGAAAGCATAATATTGGAGAGGAATATTGATCCATTGATTTTACCTTATTAGTTTATGAAATCTACTGGATAGAGAAGTCAGTAAGTGAATCACGGGATTCTACTTTATGCTTTATCAATGTCGTCGTCCTTATTGAATGCTATTGTGTTGGTGAACTCTTAAAGCAGTATTTGATTTTACAGTTTTTACCAGCCTGTGATACCGGCGTCTTCCCTGCATAGTTTAGTTAGATCATGTTCATGGTCTGTAGTTACAGAATTTCAAAATGTAGCAGAGTAGTGCAGTTTTTATATGTTTTTGGTGTGAACTGCATCATTTGAATTGGGTTGAGTAGATGGCTGCCATTATTTGTGGGTTATTCTTTCAGTTGAGGGAGAGGGACCCAAATTACTCATATCATTGATTTGATAATTTGGCTCCGTTGTATTGGAAGTCAAATTTATGACATGCCTTGTGGTCCTGTTTCTAGTCGTAGGCCACCTCCCGCTGCCATCATTCATCAGCCGCTAATGAGGAGCCCTGGGTTCTTACTACAGATTCCCCAAAGTTTTATAAAGAGGACCAAGTGGATCCCAATTGCCAAAATCGAGCCAAAGTAAAGTAGCATTAGTACCATTTCCTACCACATACCTGACAAGAGGCTGCCCCAATTTCGTAAGTCCAAACATTTTCCCCTATGATCCATGAGGAACTTTGAGGTAGATTCATGTGCCACATGTTTTTATGTTTTATGACTTAGGAACCCATTTAAACCGAAGAGACTGAGCTTGGACTAATTGCCCGTAGATGTAAAGCATTGTTGCTTTGTTTAGTCGTTACTAAGTCGTCATTGGTTTGAATCCCAACCCTTTTCATCTTTCGCAAAACATACCCAGTTCCATTTTAACTTATCCACCAGTACTTTTAGGAACAATCCCTATGAAGGCTCTAACAAAATTTCAATCTCTTTTGGAATCCAATAAATTTAAGACAACTTTGAAGACATGAGAGGCACCCCCAGATATGTCACTGGCAGCGCACCAACTGGAGTGGGAAGAGCCAACTCAAAACTGTTCTGTAACTCAGCACTAACTGTAGGTTTGGCTGCTGCCCAGAAGCTGACTGAAAATTTTGTGAAAACCTCCTTTACAATAGAAAGATCATCTGCAAAAGCCAGTTGACTAATTTGTGATGTTTGGCTTTTGGGGTGAAATGCAAAATCCCCATTTTCAATTTTATCACTGAGAATTGCAAAAAGCCAACCATAAGCATCAGGAACTTATATGGATATTTGGGGTCTCGTTGCCTAAGGCCTTTTTCCCTGTTAAAGCATCCAACTCAAAATCAATTGGCTATGGGTGGAAAGACCACCCAGGCTCCTATACTAGTTTTGGAGGTTTTGCTTAATCAATGGGGGACAAGCTCTAACACTCTCCCGCATGTGTGGACGCCTGACCGGCACGTGGAGAGTTAAACAAAGGATCCATAACATTGGGATCTCAACGAAGCAATGTGCATTTAATTAGGCTCAAACAACGGGGCAATCAACCAAGAGAGTCCTGTCCGAAAGCCTTCGAAAACCTAGCTATGATACCATGTTAAAGCATCCAACTCAAAACCAATTGGCAATGAGTAGAGAGGCCGCCCAAGCTTATAGACTAGTTTTGGAGGTTATAACTAACCTGTGTGGGACAAGCTCTAACATTGCCCTTAAGAATAGACGGGGAAAAGCTGCCATAACCTTAAACAAGAATGACTAGTCAACACCGCTGTAGCCTTTGGCACATCTAGAGGAGAATCATCCCATGCAGTTGAATTGCACACAATCTCTTCCCCCCATTAGTCTTTGCTCCTTGAGGCAATTTATACCATTAGAAATTGGGAAGTTACTGGTTTTGTTTGTTGACGTGGTCTGTTTTCTTATTTTGGTTATTACTTCAGAAGAGAGGGCAAAATGACTTGTCAGACTGACATTTTCAGCCCCTCTTTCCTTTTTTTTATTATGTATATATTTTTTGCTATTTATGTGTTTCTGTTCTTGAGTTGGGTTTGACGGTGCTTGAACTTGATTTTTCATTTTTCATTGTCCTATCTAGGTGGATACAATGATCATTCAAGCCATTGGCTTGTTGGATGATCTTGATAAAGAACTTAACACATATGCAATGAGGGTTCGAGAGTGGTATGGTTGGCATTTCCCAGAGCTCGCAAAGATTGTACAAGATAATATACTCTATGCCAAGGCAGTGAAGTTGATGGGATACCGTTCAAATGCTGCAAAGATTGATTTTTCTGAGGTAGGGCTGTGGTGTGTGTTGTCGCTCTGTTAACAACACTCGTAGTATCCCAATTTGAGCTTGATGAGATTTAATCATTGAATACTTGGCAGCAAGCATTTGCATCTCAAAATCCATCATAGGGTAGTAGCTGCATATGTGCCTAACTGGTCCCTGCCCAAGATTATAAGGCTGGCTTGTTTTAGTGAACAAACATAATTCGAGAATGGTGCTGTAATTTCTTCCATTTTTGGCACTTGGGCTCTTCCTCTTTGGGTTTAATGGCTTTGACATGGTGTGAGTGTGTTTGTGAAAGGGTTAAGAAACTGTAAGCGCCCTTTTTTTGCCTTTTCAGAGTTGATTTCGTGTTAACACTTTTTGGAAACTTTGTTTCTTGACTGGTTTGCAATACTTCGTTTTTTAGTTTTTTTTAATATCTTGGAAATAACTCATTTCTTGAGGAAAAGTAAAAAGATGTTTTTGAATTCTCGAAAATCTTTACCTTGACAAATGAAGTAGATATCGAAAACCTTAAGTGCCCTATCCTTTTGTCTGACATCTATTTGTGTGTACATGGAACAATGTCAATGTAATACGCTGTTATTCGAACCCTAGACTAGATTAATGTGGAACAAGCACCAAACTACTTGGGCTTATTGTTTTCGTTTGAAGAGATTGGTTCTTAAACATGTTCTACGAAACTGATTCAAAAGCCTAGTGCTTGGATTAGGAGGAAATGATTTGCTTCTAGATTCTCAATCCTTTTATTGTGTCACATAACAAATTTGTTTTATTCTGACACAAGACATCGCCCAAAGTGCTGGTCTTGGTGGACAAAGCCGTCGATATTTATTGATGGTCATGTGATCTATTTGCAGATATTGGCAGAAGAGGTTGAAATAGAACTGAAAGAGGCAGCCATGATTTCCATGGGAACCGAAGTTAGTGACCTCGATTTAATGAATATCAAAGACTTGTGCGACCAAGTTTTGTCTCTTGCAGAGTATAGAGCTCAACTGTATGAATATTTGAAGAACCGGATGAACACCATTGCCCCAAATCTCACAGTTCTTGTTGGAGAGCTTGTCGGGGCCCGCCTCATTGCCCATGGGGGCAGCTTGTTAAATCTTGCAAAGCAGCCTGGGAGTACAGTTCAGATCCTAGGTGCAGAAAAGGCCCTTTTCAGAGCCCTGAAGACAAAACATGCGACTCCTAAATACGGGCTTATATACCATGCATCTTTGATTGGACAGGCTGCACCAAAGCATAAGGGGAAAATTTCACGATCACTTGCTGCCAAAAGCGCATTGGCTATTCGATATGATGCTCTAGGAGATAGCCAAGATAACTCTATGGGATTGGAGAATCGACTTAAGGTACTATGGTCGTAATTTTGATGCAGGTTTGGTCTTGCTTGTTCCTTCTACAAATCTGTTCTTATGTGCCTTTCGTTTTGCTTTTCTTTTTTGGTAGCTTGAAGCACGTTTAAGAAATCTGGAAGGCAAAGACCTGGGTCGTTCGGCGGGGTCAGCTAAAGGCAAACCTAAGATAGAATTCTATGACAAGGACCGCAAGAAGGGAGCCGGTGCTATGATAACCGCTGCTAAGGTACGGAAAATATTTTATCTTTAACTCTCTCTTCTTTTTCCCCGTATTGGGTAGTAGTTTACAGATTCTTTTTTTCGTATTTATGTATCAATAAATTATGTCAAAAAAGAGAGACGAAAATGGTTACAGCAAAAGAGGATTGTGAAACTCAATCCCCCTTTTATTTGTCCATTTTGTACGCACGAGTGTTGATTATGCTGTCCCTTGCAGGTCTATAATCCTTCAGCTGATTCTATACTTGGGAGGGCAGAATCAGCAGCTAAGAAAGAGGAAGAAATGGAGGAAGCAGGCGAAGAGGCTCCTATTAATGGAGGGAAGAAAGAAAAGAAGAAAAAGAAGAAGAAGACGGCTGATGCAGAGGACAAGGAGGAGGTTGTTGCAGAGCCAGAAAGTGAGGAGGTAGGGAAAAAAGAGAAGAAGAAAAAGAAGAAACATTCAGCTGATGATTCCGAGTTGCAAAACGATAGAGAGAACGCTGCTGAAGAAAAGAAGAAGAAAAAGAAGAGGAAACATGCCGAGGCCGAGGAAGAAGAAACTGAAACACCTAGCAAGAAGGAGAAGAAGAAGAAGAAGAAGAAAAGTGAAGATTGAGAAGTTGAGTTTGCAGCAAGTTAATGTACGAATGGCAAACCTAGGAATTTTGAACATTTATGCAGTGGCCAAGTGTTTTAATTTGTAAAATTCGTGGCTCTTAATTTTATCCCCTTGTTTCCCTGGATACTTGCGACACTAGTAATGTATTTTTGAGTTTGTTGGTGATATTGCTGGTTACTTCTATTAGATTTATGTTTGCTTTGCGGAAAACAGATGCTTCATTGTGATTTGATTGCTGACATATAGTGTTGTAGTGGGTTAAGCTCCCCTCTATACCCTAATCCTTCGTTCCTCTCCGTTCACTAATATTTTAGCGTCATCCTAGACCCACAAAAATAAACCAAACTGCCCGGCTCGTAGATTCTTGCAGAAAGCGATAATCGTGTAAAACATCTGTACGAATGGCGATTATGCTTACAAACTTGAATCATGTCTGATGTACTCTAATGATACATTCTGGTGCAGATTTAGTTAGTAGCTGAATAGTTTGGATCATTATTGGATTCAAGATGAGGTACCATAGAGGGAATTTTAACTCGGATCGTAGTACGTGTTAGCATGGAAATTTGCTTTCTATTTCCCATCTATCTTTGTGTTGCTACGAGACGAAATAAACTTGGTATTTCTCAGCACTTAGAAGGAGTGGGAACAAAAGGTTTAGCTCTCTCTCTCTCTCTCTCTCTCTGTGTTTTGCATAAAAAAAAAAAAAAGACAAATTCCAGCCTAGTTAGTGAAAAACTGAAAGTAAGAACTGAAACCTGTTGCATAAAAAAGAGTTATTTACCTAGACACCCCTAAACTATTTCGGTTTTCGTGAGACACCCCCTAAACTATTTTACCCTACAACAAGACCCCCTCAATTTTTAAAATTTTACCCAGGACCCCTTCCATTAGCCTTCCGTCTCCAAAACTCAATGTTCGGGGTCATGTTTTGATAATCCAAACCACTCAAGTTGTTTAAAACATATTTTTAAGAGTACTCGCAAAAAATTAGCTAAAAATATGACTGAGAAGTGCTTGATCCAAAGAGTTTTTCATAAATACATATTTGTTTGGATCAAGCACTTACCGGTCATATTTTGAGCTGATTTCTCTCAAGTATCCTTAAAACATGTTTTAAACAACTTGAATGAATTGGATCATCAAAACATGGCCTCGAACGTTGAGTTTTGGAGACAGAAGGCTAACGGAAAGGGTCCTGGGGTAAAATTTTAAAAGTAGAGGGGGTCTCGTTGTAGGGAAAAATAGTTTAGGGGGTGTCTAGGTAAATAACCCCATAAAAAATCACAAATTGCAGCCTGGGAAGTAAAAAACTGAAAGTAAGAACTGAAAGGAAGCAAAAATTAGCACGAAACATGTACTTTGTTTACCTGTGATAGGATCTGCAAACATTAGTTTCTTATTCTTTTATTCATAGTTATATATTTTGTTGAAGAATTAATTTCTTAACTATTTTATCGAAAAGTATTTCTTTTTAAGTACTTGTTGACGAGAAATTAGAAAATTGTCTCATGAATTTTTGTTAGATTTTTTTTATATATATAATAGAAAAGAAGATGTCACGCGAAGTCCATATGGCTAAACATAACAAAAATATAGCAAAGCCATTAGACACAAAGAAAATGAGGTCAGCAATCTATTTTTAGCATTTCTATGTTCTATAATAAGCATGTGTTGTCAACGACACATCTTACCATTTTTAGAAGAAAAAAAAAAGAGAATTGTTATTGGCACTTCATTTTTCTCTATTGACACTCCATTTTTTGTCTCTAGTCATAAAGTGCAAGGGTAATTTTACCTAATAAAGACAAAAAAAATAGAGTGCGAATAAAGAAAACTGGAGTGCCAATATCAATTTCAAAAAAAAAAAACATGTCACCCTCTATGGTGTTGGCTATTACTCGTATTTGACTTAATTATTTTTATATTTCATAAAGAACCATTCGTGACGACATTTTCCATAAGATCTTCATTCACCTATCACATTACTAGTCATGCTTGCTACTTATTATTAAGTGTTAATTGCAAACTTAATAACATGATGATCACATATATGATCTACACTTTTAGCTGCTTCTTTTTTTCTTTTTCTTTTTTTTTTATCGGTAACAAGATTATTGATGATTTTTTTTTTTCTTTCACTTTTAGCTATTTTATATACCAGTTCCAGTTTTGTGAAGTTTGAACTAGTAAAACGAATCCTACTATTGATTTGGTCCAGCTGTCTTGATGAAAATGGAAGGAAAAAACAAAAGAGAGATGCTAGGCTTAACTAGTTCAAACTAGCTAGTGAATAACTAAGGGCTTGTAGTCTAGCGGCTATCTCCTGGTTATCCCACAAACGAGACTACGGTTCGAGCCTCGGTAGAGGCGTTTGGGATTTAGGGCAATGGATAGCTTCTAGACCCCATTTGCACTAACTCACTAACTCCTCCGCTAGTCCCCACTGATGTATATCGAATGACAAAAAAAAAAAAAAAAACTAGCCAGTGAATGGGTTGTGCTAGCAGCACGCATTCGTTCCCCAAGGAATGCCATATCCAAATAGTAAAGCTCATCAAGGAAGACTCCACGACTTTAACTTTTCGCGGTGAATCTTTGTCCGTTGACTCCTCGGAACTTAATTCACCAATCAAATTTAGCATAATCTATATTGAGAATCACATGTATAAAAAGAAGAGCTTTAGTGAAACTGATTCTCTCTCTGTGATTATAAAGCGTCCAAATCAAAAGACTGATCGAAAGATTTTATCAGGTTGTCGGAACCACCTCATATTAGTATAGAGTGTCGATGAAGTGCACAAAATAATAAGTATTTTTTTTCTTCTCTAGTTTAAGAGGTCATTTACAATTTAAGAGCAAACACGGATAGGATTTTAATACGAATCAAGATTAATTAACTCTTGGGTATACTACCAATACCACTGTCACGCCCCGCCCCGCAAGCGGCACCCGCTGTGGGCCCAAGTCAGTGCGGACACGTGGCATTCCAACTCATCACCTAATATCATCTCACAAAACTACATAATACAAACACAGCGGAAGACTTCTCACATAAAAATAAAAAGTGTAAACGTCATACCATAATCTCAAACGTCAAGTCACCAACAACTCTTAATTACAGCCCATGCAGTTCAAGTATTCAAATATCCTTAGCTGCAACCCAACTACTAGCTACTACTGGATCGACCATAAACAACCAACTTGGCTAACTAAGTCCTCAAGGTTAGCCCAAGAAGAGACCCCAAAACGTCACCGGTAGTGGACCCACCCAAAAGCCACCTGCTATCTGGCAATCAAAAGAAAGCCAGAGTGTGTGAGACATAGAGAATGTTCAATAAAATACAACAGATATGCTTAACAAGATACAACCAAATCAACATCCAAACACAGCAGTGATATACAATGAATATCAACATGTAAATAACCAATCACATGCAAGTGGCACGTCTGCCACGTCCTATGTATCCTAGGTCACTGAGGGAGCACACCCCGCTCGTTGTCACCGGTAATTAAGCGGTACAATGTACTCGTGGTGAAACTCAATCCCCAGCCCCTTCGCAGATACCGTCTTTCACACACAACATACATGCATATCAAAAGCTAAAACATCTTTAGCATGACATACATTCGTCTTTCACACACCTTTCATTCATATAACATCAACACAGTTATATATTCATCTTCACAACAATACATCATCAACACGGTTATACTTCATTGAACATAGTTATGTCAAACACACTCACCTTTGATTCGACCGGAGTATGCCAAACTTACGATTTCGGCACCTCCCGATGACCCACCTGTCACCTACCCACAAGCTAAACCATATCAGTATATGATCATCTTAAACTTTAGCACAATGCTTGAATATGAAAATATAAGGCTATTATGGAATTAAACAACAGCCAACAACTTCGTGAATTAAACCGTTTGTTGCAACACACAAAACTCAACAGAAACACCCACACTTGTAAAATCCGTCAAACTTTTAATATGCACCCAAATGATCTAAGATTTGGTGGAGATCAAAACCACCCATCAAGGTTTATCCCTGATTTTTCATGGATTTTTATGAGCAATAGAACCCAGTCGTTTTCAAGCACAAACTCACAAATTCTGCTCAGGAAATACAAAATCCAGCAGGACAGTCTGTCGTATACTGGCTATAACTTCCTATAGATCCAAAATCAAACTCCAAGATTACAACCACTAGAAAGTAGACTTCCAGTACATAAATTTAGACATAGAATTTTCCCTATTCGAAGTCCGAATGACCAAGATACACTCAAAAGAAGTTACACAAAACAAACACAAGATTGTAAATTTCTACAGAACAGTCTACCTTCAATAATTCACCAAAAATCGTCTACTCAATATTTTCTAATGATTCCAACTCCAAACCATTACCAACTTATCAAAAGACCCATAAGGACCCATCTCCATTGATCATACTTAGCTATAGCAAAACCTATTAAAACACAACTCAAAAGGCTGCCCAGAATTTCCAGAATTCCTCAACCATCAACTTCAACTAAAAAACTGCTATATCCTACAAAATATTAAGCCACAAACCCTACACCATATCGAAGGTATACGAGTCTAGTTTCCAAATCAAAAAACGGTTCGAAAAACGGACACTCAAGCTAGGAGTTATGCCATTTTTCCCAAAGTCCACCAGTGCTGCCTGCACAAAAACGAACCTGACAGCAGATCAGTAAATCATTTTTCATATTTTCTGTCCTTCGAATAAAATTCTGAACATTTAACACAACATACTAGACATCCATGGGTACCTACTGTAAAAATATCATAAATTTAGGAGCTTTCTAAGTATCCCGAATAAATTTGTGAAAACAGGTCTATACCGAAATTCAAACCTCCAACAGTGGGTAAACCAAACCCACGAATTTCTTGAAGTAAATACCCAATTTCCAACTCCCAAAACTCATTCTCATGAACAAAATCAGTTGAAAACTAGATATAGAAGATAGAATTAAACACCTAAGCCATGGAGTTTACCTCTTGTGTTCCCAATTTTCTCCTTCTCTTCTTCCTCTTTTCTTCTTCTTTTTCTTCTTCTTTCTTTCTTTCTTCTTCCTGTCGTCCTCTCTTTCTTTCTTGTTCTTTCTCTCTGATTAGGATCAGAGCAACAAAAGCAAAGGAGAAAATATATCTTGCCCAAATTACACTTCACCCCTCAAACTAACCCTTCTATTAGTTTTAAGCCCAAATCTCTTAAATACTCCGAAATGCGAATTAATGCTATTTATCCAAGACGGGTATTACAACCACCCTCGAGATTTTGGGAAAATACATTCAAACACCGGACATTCTTGAAATTACAAATTCCCCCTTGCCAGTTAACAAAGCACGCATAATGACTATAATGTCCTATACTCTTTGTTTGGAAACTTGGACGTAGATTAAATTTTTTTATTAATTCTAGCTCTTCCACACCAGTTAACAAAAGGGTCAATTGTATTTCTTAGAACCCGGGGTGGTATTGGTAACTTATCCTTTATCTTGACCATGTACAAGGGAAATTCTAGAGAAATTCTGTTTGCGCCTCATTTTTGTCTTAGTACCCACCCCTATTACGTCAATTTATTATCTTGCCCATTATTTTCTCAATACCCACCCCTCTCCCTTGCCCTTCCCCCCCCCCCCCCCCCCCCATCTTCTTCTCCTCATCTTCCACCTCTCCTAGCCCAATCACCACCTATTTCTCATTCTCTGCTCCTGATAAGCCCCAAATGTTGTATATATCCGGGCTTATCTTGCTTGTCTTGATCACACACACGTGCATTTTGTGCCTTTAAATGATTGATTTTGCGCGAGTTGTGTTTTTGACGAGTTTCAAAAAATCGGAGCTAAAAGGGCGTGTCCAAAGCTCCAAATAATCCCCGGTTGTATCCGGATGTACCCTAGGTCCCGCAATGTCGTGGAGGACAATCGCCGAAGCTTGGAAGTCGATTCAAGGAGCTTTGGAAGGCTTAAGGAAGGCCCGAAACAAAAGAACAAGAAATCTAGAGCTATGAGTCTCAAGGAAATCTGACTCACTGATAGGAAAAAACTCATTTCTCTCAAGATACAAAGGCCATGAAGATGAGATCAATTGGGTTTGAAAGTAGACTCAGAGAGCTTTCCAACGGTTCAAGAAACGCCGCATTTCGAGTTCGGACGAAGCCGGGGCGTGCCTG
>JAXBDA010002390.1:0-43096 GCA_036023075.1 Gaultheria prostrata
TACGTGTGACTCGGCAAGTGATACTTAGAACGTTGTGAGGATTTACTTCGTTTGGATAGGTATATCTGTAACTGCACAATGATTATAGTGGTTTTGATTCCTTCCCGTGGTTTTTTACCCATTTAGGATTTTCCACGTATATCCTAGTGTTCTCTGATTAATTGTTTGCGTAGTTTGTGATTTGTTCATATATTGATTTTTATTGAGATAAAAAGATAAAACCTAGCAAATTATTAAACCTAGGCGATCTAGGATTTTTCAGTCTCTATCCACAAATTCATGTGAAGTCTATGCACTTAAATCTTGAGCCTTATGCGAATGTGCGGTAACGCGTGGTGGAGTCCGTACACTTAGTCTTAAACCTCATATTAATGTGCGATGGAAAAGGTACTTCACGTGGCGGTGCTTCAAGATATTCATTTGATTACAGTGGAACCCTCTTTCTCTCCCCCATCAAACGCCATCCACACACTTCCCAACCTTCTCTGTACGTGTCACAACACCTATGCTAATTGCTACATCTACCCTTATCCCAATAATCCTCATAGTGTATCAAGTCAATTTGATTCTAAAAAAAAAGTCTAATAATTGCTGGGTGCTCCCCGAGGGTCACATTGCATTTCAATACACTTTAACATTATACATATTTGCCGGATCCACAACTTTGAATCTCACATAATTGTGTAACGATGAAATATATTTTATGCCTGTATGATGATGTTATCAACCGCGATCATAATTTGTGCATGTTGCATACATATAGGGCAACCAGTAACCACCCTCAACGAAGAAGAGTCTACTCGTGGTTAAGTGGTGGCTAGCTCATGCGGTAGAGCTCTTGGATGCCCAACACTGCATTCCGGGATCGAGTCTCATTCTCCCCTCCCCATGTAATAGATTATGAATGATGAATAAAAAAATAAAAAGAAGAAGAAGACCGAAATTCCCCTCTAATTTTGATTTTTGATTTTTGTTTTTTACGGAGGAACTACCCACAAATGGGTCACTAATTGGACTCCACTGTAAAGCACAAACCTCTGGATGACAGAACACATGGCCTGGCCACCAATTTTAGCAAGTACCAGCCCTGATAAGACTCGAACTCTGCCCACATTAGAGCAAAGCCAAATACTTTTCGTTGAAGCAAACCTCTATATGGTCCCTCATTTTGTTTTCTTTCCTCCCGGTGTGGCAAATTGATTTTTTTAATTTGTGTTGTAATAATACCTTTTGCGTGGAGGTTTGTGGTCTACTACATTGTTTCCTCCTAATTTCACAAAAGTTTATTTTCTTTTCTCAAAATTTTTTATTATACATGTAAATTATTTTTCGATATTTTACTGATAAAACATTATAACTGGGCTTTGTGCCTTTCCAATGAGGAATAAAAACACAAACACTACTCCCTCCGTCCCAAAATGATAAGTTCAAGTACATGTAATTTTTAGATAAAAATTCTTTTTTATATTTTTTTGGAAATTTTCAAACCAAATTAAAGAATTAATTGAATTTTTTTAATTTGTTGCTACGAGAAATTCAGGATTAACCATGTCCACCCGACATCAAGTTCGTGGTCCCACATTCCCTTGTACAGTCAAACGTGGTCCCAGTGTAGCAACATGCTCATGTACTTCAGTAGACAAATTGAAGTTGCCTCTTACCTGGACATGCAGGTAAGTAAAGACTTTGGGGTGTTTTTAGAGTTTCATTTTCAGGTTCTTATTTTTATTTTTGGGATTTTTTACTTCTTGAATTACTATGATCAAAATGTATTTTGAATGTAGTAGAGTATTTGAGAAAAATTTGCAGAATGTATTGTACAACAAATTTGAACGTAATGGAGTATTTGTGAAAAATCTGCAGAATGTATTTTACGATAAGAATAGTGTTTGAGTGATATTGGTAGAACAGATTCTATAGATCTTTTTGTTAACTAAAATAGGAAAAAGAAAAAATGATAAGTAAAAGTTCATCCCACCCTATTTTTCACTTATGCTCTTGCCAAAAATGAAAACAAATTTTGCCAAAATAACTTTTTCGTTTTGAAGGCAAACAATGAAGACCCAATAATATAAAAATGAGAAGTGGAAAAGGAGTGATCCTCTTTGTTTATTACAAAATTACTTGATTCCGAATAAATAATTTCAGCCCAATACGTGGTTCCTTCTCCTCAAAATATCTTATCCCACATAAGCAATAGTAAAACGCGTGTAAACATAGCCGGATTACAGCCGGATTACTCCGGTTGATAGAGGTTTGGATCTATGCGTATCGGATTGAGCTGATTTTTCATGTGCCCACTTAATTTTTTTCTTAAAATCATTGTGCGATTCGGAACATCCGTACGGACCTGAAATAGGCCCCTCATATCTGTCTGTGCATCATCGGTACCAAACCGTCAACCCTTTTAGCCTCTGCACAATTAATCAAACTTTGATTTCCGAAGTAAAATATAAGTTTCTTTGTCGGTAACTATAATAAAGGAATTAGTGGATGGGCGCTAGTCTCGAAAAAAAGACGGTTTAGCATGCTTCCAAGTCCTGTCCAAATTTGCATGTTCCTTTGTTGCAGCAGCCTGTAGTCAGTAGTCGCTGACTTCTCTCTCTTTCTCTCTCTATATCTCTGCCCCTTTCCAACACCACCCATATATATCTATACGTGTCACAACCCATATGCAAAATCTGCACTTCCTTCCAATAACCTCTTCCAGTGCTGCATCTGATTTAAGCCCAAATGCAACTGGTGAAAGCCGGCAGTAGACCGCCGTGGGTCGGCCTCAGCGCCGCCGTGTGGGTCGAAATCGCCGCCGGGAACGCCTACAACTTCCCTCTATACTCTCCTGCTCTGAAATCAGTTCTGGGTTACAATCAACAACAGCTAACCATTCTTGGAGTGGCCAATGATTTTGGGGAAAACGTCGGCATTCTGCCTGGGATCGTCTGCAACAAGTTGCCGCCGTGGGTCGTGCTTTCGATCGGGGTTTGTTTTTGCTTTTTGGGTTATGGTGTTCTTTGGCTCGCTGTTAGTCAGACTGTGCAGTCAGTGCCTTATTGGGTTGTAAGTACTCTCTTAATTTTCTCTTTCTGAAAGGTTAATTTGAGTAAAAGCTTCATTTTATATGCCATGCTTCAATAGACAAAATCAAATCTAATGTTATGGTTGTAAATTTGAGAGGCGTGAAACAGCCTTCTGAAATTTGAGTCTCCCTTATTTTAAGTAAAAATTTGAGTAAAACTGACTTGGATTTAAGTTTGAGTCAAGGAATGGAGTTGGTTTTGATGTGCTTTTACCCGAATTTCGGGTTTAAATGAAAAAAGGGTCGTGCTTTCTATCAGAGTTTGTGCTTGTTTTTTGGGGTATGGTGTTCTTTGGCTTGCTGTAAGTCAGACTGTTCAGTCAGTGCCTTAATGGGTTGAATTGGTTTTCCTCTTTAAGCTTAATGGTTCAATGTACTTGTTTATTTTGTTAATTGGCTAGATTGAGGTTATTCTTACGGTTTCTTGTACTTCTGACAGTACCGTTTTCGGTTGTACAATTGGACTTGAATTGCCATGATTGTTTGAAAAAGCACTTATGACCCCAACGCATGTTTGTACATACTATGCTATTTCCTTACTGCGATGGTTGAAGCTTTAGGCTCCTTAGACAGAACTATGTAGTAGGTACTAGGTGGGAAAGGACACTACTGACCGCGCAGAACCTACTGGGTCCAGGGGAGGAATGGGAATTCTGTAGTTGAGATATTACGCCTGGAGTCGAATCCAAGGGTTTAGATACGGCTGAAGACTTCCCTTAAGGACTATGGAGTAGTCAGTGGAAGGAAACTATGCATACACAGAGGGAAGACAGAAGAACAAGTAGAGCAATGCGAGTCAACCGTTCAGCACCAGGCAGGGATTTTAGCCTCCCCCGATCCCAAATGTGTGCAGGAGTTGTTGATGGTCGATAATATGGTCGAAAAGACCAGTGTGTGAGATGGCCTCCACAGATTCAAAAAGTAAGAGAGGCTCGACTTGGATACTATAACAGAGAACACGACATTTGGGGTGCTTGCTTCCTTGCTCAATCCCATCAATTGGTACCGACTTGGTGCCTCATGTCAGCAATGATCGGCCTGTATCTTTGAGGAAGTCTGTAGCTAACAAGGGGAGCATAGAATTATTTTTTTTCCCTTCCATTCCATTATCTTGCTATTGCTCCAAACTAAGAGTGATGACATGAGATGACTTATGACTTATGACTTTGAAGTTCTTATGACTTCGGAGTTTTTTCCTTGGGCCTTTTTCATTTTCGAACCCTTTTCTTCTGAACTAGTTGGCAATCATTCTGCTATTCTTGGAGAAAAGAAAGAGTGACAGGCATACAGTGGATGGCTGTTACAGATTGAAAGAAATGGATGACATGCACTCTTCTACTTCATCAATACTCTGTACTTGTATATTTAGCAATTATTAAAAGCTTGTTTGGTTTCTACTCTCACATGATTTGAATGTCTTCTGACTTATTTGCTGTTTCTATTCTGTTATGCAAATGCAGATTCTAACCAAAGTATTCATTCTATGGCAGTTGTGGATTGCTCTCTGTATTGCCACCAATAGCAGCGCTTGGTTAGGTACAGCCGTTCTTGTAACCAACATGAGGAATTTCCCTCTCAGTAGGGGCACAGTTGCCGGCATTCTCAAAGGATATATTGGTATTAGTGCTGCAGTATATACAGAGGTGTACAGTATGGTGCTTAAAGAATCCGCTACAAAACTATTACTATTCCTTACTCTTGGGCTTCCAGTTATTTGTTTAGCTATGATGTATTTTATTCGGCCTTGTACTGCGGCTTCTGGTGAAGATTCTTCAGTTCATGCCCATTTTCTCTTCACCCAAGGTGCAAGTCTGTGTCTTGCCATCTATGTTCTCGCAACTATGGTATTAAAGGACCTATTATCACTAAATAATGCCATTTCCTACACATTTGTTGCGGTAATGGTAGTACTTTTGGTGTCTCCTATTGCAATTCCCATCAAAATGACACTGTTTCCTGTATATTCCAAGAGGCGTGGCCCACCATTTGTTTCTACTGTTGATTTGGTTTCGGGAGTAAATGATGCTAGCCAAACGGATCCTTTGTTGGTAGAATCTCCGTCAGATACTAATCTGGCGAGTTCTTATGAGAGTGAAGATGCTTCGGATGTCGATATGCTTCTTGCTGTGGGAGAGGGAGCTGTGAAGAAGAAAAGGAGGCCCAAAAGGGGTGAGGATTTCAAGTTTCGTGAAGCAGTTGTTAAAGCTGATTTCTGGCTTCTATGGTTGGTATACTTCTGTGGTGTAGGTTCCGGAGTTACTGTTCTCAATAATTTGGCGCAGATTGGAGTTTCCTATGGTGTGGATGATGCAACCCTATTGTTGTGCCTCTTCAGCTTTTGCAATTTTCTGGGGCGTCTTGGTGCTGGTGCCGTCTCTGAACATTTTGTGAGGTAAGCATCATGATGGCCTTTTGGTTTTCGTACTTTGTAATTTTGTATCCAGTTATTTCTGGATTGATAATTTCCTATGTTTTGTGTACTCGGTTATGGATGTTGGGTGGCTGTGCCTGTCTAGGGGTCAAATTCCTCCTTAATTCATGGGAATGCAGACTCTGTTAAACTCATCATTATTTTAGCATTTTCAGGCTATTTTTCGCGATAAAATGCTTCTTTTATATGTGGCTTAGAGTTCAGAAGACGCAGTTTACTTAAACTGTGGAAATTATCCTTCAAAATGTTCAAAAGGACAGTTCTGGATACGATTATATAGCAAGTGTCCTAGAAATATTGGCCCGCATTCCACATACTTATCTGTGAACTAAGTGTCCGACGTGGGTACTAAGATTTATTTTTGAAGTGTCCACATACGAGAGGTCATTCATAGATGGGGTCAAGAATGTGATGAATTCTTGGTTTACTTTCCAGTATACCTGACGTGGAAGGACTTCCCTTGATTTAAGCTTGTCAGTCCTGAATGATAATGGAAATATACTCTCTATTTTCAAGTTCAACTGCAGATTATCGCTGACCTTTTCCCTGTAGTTAGCTTCCTGACTTTTTAGGAGGTTGTGTTTTGTCGTAGGGGTTTCTGGACGGATCTTTCATTTAAGAAAATTCAAGACCAAGAAATATATTTTCCGTATTCACTTCATGTTTTTGATCATCTTTTCTTTCTCTTCGTAAGGTTCTCTACGAATCCATGATCCAAATGCTGTGAGCATGTTGTTTCAGTGTCTTTCTCTATTTCCCAAACCCAAACATGTTGCTAGTTCTTTCATTTGAGTTCATAACAAACAAGATTCTGCCATTTCAGGTCAAAGAAATTTCCACGGACAATATGGATGACAATCACACAAATAATCATGATCGTAACATTCCTCCTCTACGCGTCAGCTCTCAACGGTACCCTTTATGTTGCAACAGGATTGCTAGGGATCTGCTACGGCGTTCAGTTTGGAATAATGATTCCAACTGCTTCCGAGCTTTTCGGTTTGAAACATTTTGGCATAATATTCAACTTCATGCAGCTAGGCAACCCAATTGGTGCACTTCTTTTCTCTGCTCTTCTTGCTGGTTATCTGTATGATATAGAGTTAGCCAAGCAAGAAGGGTCCTCTTGTTTAGGTCCCAATTGCTATAGACTCACATTCATTATTTTAGCCTGTGCATGTGGGGTAGGCACAATCTCGAGCATTCTTTTGACCATCCGGATAAGGCCGGTCTATCGGATGCTTTATTCTGGGAGTTCTTGGCATCTAACGACTCTAACCCACTGAAGATAGGAGATTTATTTGTGTACTGTACTAAAGTTTTTTCAGCTCGGGAGAAGATTCAGCTTATAGTCCACAATTTTTCATCCTGGTGCTCAACTCACTGAGCAGAATAAGAGGTGTACTTCGTTTTTATCTTGTACATTGCTCATGCTTTGAATCTCACTTGGTTGAGGGTTGAAATCTACTCGAAAAGCTTTTGAAGCTGAAGCTTCTATATACCTAATGTTAGTTTGGAACGATGTTGAGGAATAAATATATGATGTGATTTATTGTATCTTGATTGGAGATCCTTGTTCATCGTGACCATCCGGTTAGAATCAAGAAATCACTTTTGCTGTACTCGCGTAGGCGTCTTCTAAATCCAATCGTCAAGATATTCAGTTTAATGCTTACTTGGTTACTCATTTACTGGAATTTTGCAGCATGGATCGGTTAATGTGTTGATTGAATACAACATTATTGTGTGAATTATTTTTCGTAAGAAAATTCATGTTCATTTTAGCATGACAATCACAATCCGAACTCCGACGTTTTTCAGAAGGGTGTTGTGCACCTCTCGGCCATCCGATCCGTCCAAAACACGATCGGATGACCGAGGGGTGCACAGCACGGTGCATGGCACCCGGATGCACAACACCCACTCCATTTTCGTTCGCCAAACAAGTTCAATATATCTAAATATGTGAATCTTGTGCTTTCTACCAAGAGATGTACACACATGAAAGAAGGGAGACAGATCTCAGTACAAATAGGAGAGGCCTAATTGTTACGATATTATGATCCTCCTGTAATTGGAAGGAGGTAAGAGGGGGTGGGGTGGCACGTGCCACCACAGGTCCAAAAAATTATTTTTGTATTGTAATAACAGTGTTATTCTTCAAAATACATATATCATTTTTGGTACTTAAGCATTCTGGTAAGTGATTGATCGATGAAAATATGTAATTTTAGGTATTAAGTACGTTGGTGGATTATAAATATGTGTAAATGTGTATCATTTCAGTTGGTAGAAATTATTAATCTTAGAACACTTGTACCTTTTTTATACTCCCTCCGTCGCTTTTTAAGTATGTGGCCTCGTAAATCCAACTATCATCATTACACATTTTCAAAATTATCCTCCACTTTTATCCATTAACTATTTACTTATTAACTTTTCAAAAGGGCAAAATGATAATTGTACAAACTTTTACCCATTAATTTTTCAAAACACACTTATTATGGAACAACTCATAATGGAAAATTCCACACTATAAAGGGGATGGAGGGAGAACTAATTACTCTCTCCACCGATAAAGATAGTCCACTACCAAAAGCCTTCAATTTTTTGACAAAAAATAAGACTTTCCATGCATTATTTCGTACCTTTCTTGACACAAAATTAAAGACATTGAAATTTTTATTTGAAAATTGCACGTCGTTTTATAATAGACTATCTTTATAGAACAAAAAAAAAAGAATATTGATTTTGGGCAGGGATGGATCCAAGGAGGGTCACGCAGGGGCACGTGCCCCCGTTGACCCTGCTAAAAACTCAAAAAATAAATATATTAATATTATATATTTAGCATAATTATATAATATAACGCTATATTTCTCATACACATTTATGTAAATCTCAAAAAAGAAAATGTAGAATTAATTTTGTGCTTCAACATCGTTGTTGGTTCATTTTTATAATTTATGTATAAATTGTTTGTTCATTTGAAGATTTTCTTTATTTTTAACTGTTGTGGAGAAATATTTTTGAAAAAGTCATCAGTAAAACCATCTCGACGATTCTAAAGACTTGTCAATGTCAATGTAAGCACTCTAAAAGTTGTCTAAGATTGTGTGCTCATTTTTTGTTTTGTTTTTTTTTAATAAAAACTGCATTGTAAACTTTATAGTCCATAATAAATGTCTTAATTTAGCAAGATTGTTTACTAGGAAAAATATTGTACAACTATAATTAATAAAGTATCCCCACTGAGTTGGATTTTTGGATTCGTCCCTGATTTTGGGTGTCACCACCGAAACAGAATCCTGGTTCTGTCCCTTAGGCTGTAAAGGAGAGAGAATTCAAACTTCAAAGTCTTCTATGACACATTCCAAAAAACTCTGCTACCTATACGAAGCATCCCTGTTTTTTGGGTGATGAGATAGAAAAATATTATTAAATCAAAAACCATCGGCCAAAAAATCTGGTACACACAAAACCGTTGGCCCTAAAACCATCGGACACAAAACTACCTACAAAGAAAATAACAATTTTTTTTTTTGAAAAAGTACATAAAATAAGGACGCCAGAGCTACCACCCACCGCCGCCGTCATCGTCAGAAGAATAAGAAAGGGTAAGTGGCTCCATAAATTTTGGTATGAGCTTATCATTAGGTTATTTTTTTTCATTTCTTTAATTACGCAAAAAATGAGTAAAAGAGTTGTGTCACGTATCCCTCTATCCGTAACCAAAAATTGGGATCCAATTCAGTATCATCTATTTTAGGATTTAAGAGGTCCAACCCTACATATACACCTACCGTTAGGTATGAAGCATGGGTATTTCAAAAATGTTGCCGTATAAGTACTGGGTATGGGTACAACAAAATACAAACGTACCGGGTACGTTTGGGTAATGTTGAGTACGGGTACGGAAAAAACGTACCAATTACGTTTGGGTAATGTTGGGTAAGGAGGGTACTCAAGAATGGGTACGCGGGGGGAAATTTGTAGTCGGGTAAAATATGCGATTTTAGAAATTTAATGGCTTTAGTGTCGTTGCAATAGAATTGAAGGGGGTTTGGTGTAGTTACATATATATATACCAACAATGATACATGTACAACAAAAAATCTCCAACATGGCTCAAACACATTCACATGGAGTGTGGAGCTCACACACACTTGAGTGTGAAGTATGTGTGGGCTCCACACACTATGTGAGTGTGTTGGAGCCATGTTGGAGCTGGGTTGTTGTACATTTATCAGTTTTGTTATATATATATTGTATATAAACAACAAAACATACCTAGCACTCATAGTTGTTAAAAACCTACGATAGAGGATAGTATCCTACGATTTGTATAGTCTCCTTTGAAAAATGATATGTATCTCACTATGTATAATTTTTGTATAGCAATCATACAATACGATTGCGCATTATACGATTTATACGCGTATCCTGATACGGTACATATACAACAATTACTTTTTGGGAAAAAGTTGGACCTTACTTTAAGAAACGAAACCCTGAATGCATTAATCTAAGCAGTTCAATTTAATTATGGCGACGTTCAAACCATTTGATAGAAATTCAATCTCAATGTAGGGCTTATAGAATAAAAAACTATACTTCGATTGTATTTTGCCTAAATCATATAAAGGCTTTTCTTTTATTTCCATAACTAAGGCAACAAAAAATTGAGAGACTGAAAATTTTGCGTCTTATTTTTTATTTTTTAAAATGTAAGTATTGTTTGTTGGTGCTATTAGGTGTAATTAGTTTTTAATTGTATATTAATTATGGTTAACATTATTGAAGCATAAATTAAATTTAGTATTTTTGCAAAAGAAGTAAAGTCTAAATAAGCTCAATTGACAAAAGTCCAAAGATGAAACAAATTATTGAAGAAGATATAAATATTTAGGTTCTAGTAGCTCTAGAATATCTAGTTTTTAGAAGCTCTAGAATATCCTTGTGAAGTATCTAGAATTTTTTTGTGAGAATTAGTCACATGTGGAATTCTAGAATTTACTTCAAAGTGTATCTTATGTGAAAATATCTTTAGATTATAGCCTTCCGTGGAGTAGTATAAATAGGGATGAGTTTGAGCCATTTTATACCAAGCCAAAAAAAAGTTTGCGTTTAAGTGTAAAAGAAATACTCCCCTTCCCCACTCTTGCCTTAATTATTTATCCTTCTTTCAAAATCTTGTCCAACTAAATATTAGAGAGTATAACAAACGTATCTTAAGATACGCAATACGTATCCCGATACGATTCATACAATCTAAAACGATACACCATATGTATCCCGATTTGAAAACATTGCAGCCTTTTACAGTTTACATGATCGAAACTTTTACAAGCCCTAGTACTACTTAGTTCCATTTTATTTTGAAGTTTGAACTTAGTAATTGACTAGTTACTTGGTAGTTGGTACTACTTAATTTCATTTTGTTTGAACGTTGAACTTTACATTATTACTTAGTTTCCATGTTGTTTACTGTTTCTTTCAACTTTTATTGATGTATTTGCTCTCGAATCTTGATATATATATATATATATTTTAAATGAGAAATCCGCCTTATTGTCAAGGCGTCAATTAATCATCGCCGATTAATCGGCTAAGGTGCTAGGCGGTGCCTGGCCACCCGACTAGCGCCTAGCGACTTTTAGAGCACTGTTTGTACATATTCTTATACACTTGTCACACATTTCAGTACACTTTTTAAACCTTAACGATAGCCCAATGAGCTGATTTTAGAATTTTCCCCCTTCTACTACTAAAACCCAATCATTTTCACTCTCTAACCCACACGTAAAACTTGGGTGCTAGTTGAATACCACGTGGTAGTACCCGGTAAACATCTCCGTGGTCCGAACTCCGTCGTCCAAAAATGTTTTAGACGGTCCGGATTTTAGAGAGAGAAGAGAGGAGAAGGAAAGGAAAAAGGGAGGGAGAAATTTGAGCTGTCTAAAACACTTTTGAATTGCTGAGATGCGGTCTAGGGTACCATGTAAGCGTTGTCATATTTGCACCCAAAATTTTCTCCCCACATATGTAGTATTCAATGTTTAAAAAAACTAAATAAAAACACCCAAAGTACACATTGTGCGATGGTGAAAATAGAAGAGGAAATTTTAAAATACTTCCCAAACTTTGACCTCAATATCAAATATACTCCTAAACTTTTAAAAAAACTCGATTGTACGCATATTATATGAGGGTTCCATCCGCACTATCGTTTTGGACTGTTGGATGAGATCCAATGGCTAGGAAAGAAGATGAACGTTATAATCATGCGGGTCTAAGCCTCTCAGGCTAAGACACAAAGTGGGTCAGTCCCCCTCTCTTTTCAGATATTGGAATTTGTGGAAGAGAGGAGAAAATAAAAGAGGAGAAATGAGAAAGAAATGGCAAAGAAACACTCTTTATTTATTTCTTTTGTTTGATTTGTGAAAGAGAAATTTTTTTGTATTAGGGTGAGTTTGTTATTTGATTAAAGGAGGTTGAGTTGATAAAATAAGGTTCATTTTATTAAATGAGGTTCATTCATTGGAGATAAAATCACCTCCATACCTCTCATTTGATAAAATAAACCTCAACCCCCATTTAATCAAATGACAAACTCACCATTAATAGTGGAGAGAAGTAGATAAGTATTATTTCCACTTTTTTCTCCTTCCTCTTCCTTTTTCTTTCTCCTATTTGGAAACCAAACGAGGGGAAGTTTTTTTAAAATTTTCTCTTCTTTTCCATTTAGAGAGAAGAACCGACGAAGAAGAAGTCGAAGACGAAGACTTGAAGGACTGATCGACGAACTCTGGAACATCATAACCAAGGTCTCTCTCTCGCTCTCTAGTTTGATTTTAGTAGAAATCCAAGAAATCTAGGGCTAGGGCTAGGGTTTCGATTTTGAAAAATATTTGAGAAATGGAAAGTGGGCTTTTGTTTTCTTTTTTTTGGTAACCTGTAACTTGTTTGTTAAACTTTCGGGCTTGTGACATCATAAATATCTTTCTTTGTCGTTTATTTTCTTTCTGTTTAAAAATCTCTCCACAAGTCGAAGGTAAAAAAAAAAAAAATGTTAAGATCTAGTGCTTTTGAACTTTTCATTGTTTTTGCTTCCAGATTCCGGGGAAAAAAAAAAACAATGTTCGATCAACAGATTGGTCACTGGTTGAAGCAACAGTAACAATATGTTAGAATTTTTTTTTTTTTTCATTTAACACTGCATTTTAGGGTTAGGGTTCTATTTGTCTATGTATGTATGTATTCGTGGTTTATTGGTCCTTCAAGATGGAAATGAATTTAGTTCGGAAAAGGCTAGAAGAAATAGGTATGTGGATAATAGATGGAGAATCGATTTGTCTTTGTTCTATCCTCTTAGCTGAACGGGGGTATAGAGTACAATATTTGGTTTCATCCCTTAGGTCTTTGGTTTATATATTTTGAATGCATTGCTACTCTGGGTCTGATCAAATCTTGGTACAAAGTAAAGCCCAGTATGATTTTATCAATGGACTTGACTCTCCAGTTTTTCGTGTATATTAGATACTTATTGCAGCTCTGGCTCGAATCGACACTTGGTATCATATGAGAAAATCAATCATTGAACTGTTAGTGCCATATCATAACTCATAACCATAAATGTTAACTATCAACTGTAAAAGAGGGACGGAAGTGCCATGTAGTATAGCCCTTCTCTTTAAAGCTACCTCAATCTTATTTTCCAGATTTGTTTCTCCTAATATTCCTCGTGCTCTAATTTCCCTATATTTTTTTTTTTTCAGAAGTCATAAAAGTAATCTTAAAAGCATTCAAGGCAACAAAACCTCTTTCAAAAGCCATAAAAGTAATCCAAAAGTCATGTGAATTCTCTATGAAACCCCGCCCTCTTGAGCTCTTTGTCGCGGATGGTGCATAAGCAGTGGTACCCCTTTCTGTTGAACTGCTACCCCCTTTTCTTGAGCTCTTTGTCTGCCTAGAATGGCTAGGGCTACTATCCTCTTGCTGTCTTATTCTCTTAAGTGTCTTTTGAAAGGTCTTGAGTGACTTTTGAGCGAGCTCTCAAAAATCTCTTATGTTCTTTACGTGCACAGCATAGTCAAGGTTTCTCGTCATGAAAGCGAAGATTCCAACGATCCTCTCGCGGGAATCAAACACAGGGGCCCTGGATCCACCTTTTTCACCTTGCAAGTTATTAAAGGGTATAACTTGCAATCCGTTGGCCAAATGCTCTAACTCATCATCATGTAAAACTTCTTCAGCTAATCGATAATTAGGATAGGTTATCTGTCCACTTGCATATTGTAATTGAGGGAATGTGAGTGAGAAATGGCAAATACTTTCATTCCCACCTCAACCATTTCTTCTGAACCTGGTGAAAGCATCGCGTATTTCACTGCAAATGACTCTACATGTTGCAATATGGCCAAGTCTGACTCAACGCTTCTTCTAACCAATATGACTTCATGATACTCAGCGCCGGTATCACCCCTTGCATGCTCAAATCAAAACACTACTGTATGAAACCTCTCCGGAATGATGTGTGAACAAGTCAGTATGCAACACTCCCGATTGATGAAAAACCCACTCCCAATTGTTGTCTGCCTTCTATCCATGGCCAACGTTGATGAAAGGCAAACAACAATAGGGAGTGGGTTTATCATCAATCGAGAGGGTTGCATATTGACTTGTTCATACGTCATTTTGGAGAGGTTTCATGCAGTGTTGTTTTGTTTTGAGCATGTGAGGGGTAATACTGGCGATGAGTATCATGAAGCCATATTGGTTAGAAGAAGCGTCGGTCTGACTTGACCATATTGCAACCTGTAGAGTCATTTATAGTGAATTACGCGTTGCTTTCACCCGGTCTAGAAGAAATGGTTGTGGTGGGCATGAAAGTATTTGCGATTTCCACTCACATTCCCTTAATCACACATATGCATGTGGCCAGGTAACCTATCCTAATTATCGATTAGCTGGAGGAGTTTTACAAGATGATGAGTTACAACATTTGACCCATGGATTGCAAGTTATACCCATTAATAACTTGCATGGTAGAAAAGGTGGATTAGGGACCCCTGTGTTTGAAATCTGCGGGAGGGTCGTTGAAATATTCGCTTCCATGGCGAGAAACCTTGACTATGTTGTGCACATAAAGAATGTAAAAGATTTTGGGAGCTCGCTCAAGAGTCATTCAACACTGTTCAAAAGACACTTAAGAGAATAAGACAACGAGAGGATAGTAGCACTAGGCAGGCAAAGAGCTCAAGAAAAAGGGATAGCAGTTCAACAGGAAGAGGTACGACTGCTTATGCACCATCCACGACAAAAGGTGCATCTAAGACAAAAGGATCAAAGAGGGCGGGGTTTCATGGAGAATTCACATGACTTTTGGATATAAAGATGTGCGGGCATTGCAGTGATACCTTCTTGTGACGAAGCATTTGGTATATCGAAGGTGGCATTCAATGATCGTGAGGGGAAAAAACTGAAAGAAAAGGATGGGCATAATTATGAACAAAAGGCTAGAGCAAGATGAAAACAAGGTACAGTTAACTTTGCTTCTTTACTCATGAGGATGACATGATTGATTTTCTGTGTGAAATTACCTGCAACCATTTGGGCTACAATAAAACCTTTTTGTTCATGTCAATTTAATTGCTTGATATTGCAGCTGATTGCCGTAGGAGTAAATGCATTGCCATGCTTTTGATTTTGCTGTGCATCCACACTAATATATTTAAATACATCTGTGTGTGTGTGTGTGTGTGAGAGAGAGAGAGATCCTAGCTTCGTATCCTACAGTTATTCTGAATGCTATCCTGGGTATGAAGAGTTCAATCGTGAGATTGTTGACTGTGATGATGAAGTTGATTTGTCGACAATGGACATGGGTGGACGGGTAGGTTATCTTTTACCCAAATTTTGAACTTACATGAAAAAACGGTCGAGCTTTCTATCGGAGTTTGTGCTTGTTTTTTTGGGATATGGTGTTCTTTGGCTTGCTGTAAGTCAGACTGTTCAGTCAATGCCTTACTGGGTTGAAAGTAATCTCTTAGTTTTCCTCTTTTAAGCTTAATGGCTTGATCTATGTACTTGTTTATTTTATTTATTGGCTAGATTGAGGTCATTCTTACGATCTCTAGTACTTTTGACAATACCGATTTGGTTGTACAATTTGACTTGAATTGCGCTGATTGCCTGAAGAAGCACTTATGGACCACCAGTTGTGTACGTGATTGTGGGAGTGATTATGGAACTGGATTTGTTTGGAAATGGGGGTTTTGTGTCTTGGTTCCATTCAACGAAACATTATCAACAACTATAAAACCCTTACTTGTGGCCAGAACCAAATCCAGCCAAAAGAAGTATCCATTGTTTCTATTTGCATTCCTGGCGAATGACCCCAACACACGTTTGTATATACTATGCTATTTCACTTACTGCCATGGTTGAAGCTTTAGGCTCCTTAGACAGAACTATGTAGTAGGTACTAGGTGGGGAAGGACACCACTGACTTCGCAGAACCTACCGGGTCCAAGGGAGAAATGGGAATTCTGTAGTTTAGATATTACGCCGGGGGTTGAATCCAAGAGAAGGGTTTAGATAAGGCTGAAGTCCCTTGAGGACTAGGGAGTAGTCAGTGGAAGGAAACTATGCATACACAGAGGGAAGACAGAAGAAAAAGTAGAACAATGCGAGTCAACTGTTCAGCACCAGGCAGGGATTTAAGCCTCCCCCGATCCCAAATGTGTGCAGGAGTTGTTCGTGCTTGATAATACGGTCGAAAAGACCAGCGAGCGAGTGAGATGGCCTCCACAGGTTCAAAAGTAAAGAGGCTCGTCTTGGATACTATAACCGAGAGCGTGATACTTGGGGTGCTTGCTTCCTGACTCAATCCCATCAATTGGCACCGACTTGGTGACTCATGTCAGCAATATCTTCTTGTGTCTTTGAGGAAATCTTTAGCTGCCAAGAGGTGCATAGAATCATTTTTTTCCCTACCATTCGATTATCTTGCTATTGCTCTGAACTAAGAGCGATGATATGAGATTACTTATGACTTCGTAGTTTTTTCTCTTGGCCTTTTTCATTTTGGAACCCTTTTCTTCTGAAATAGTTGGCAATCATTCTGTATTCTTGGAGAAAAGAAAGAGTGACAGGCCATACAGTGGATGGCTGTTACAGGTTGAAAGAAATGGATGACATGCACTCTTCTATGTCATTCAGGGGTTTATTGCATCGCCATCAATATTCTGGACTTGTATATTTAGCAATTATTAAAAGCTTGTTTTGTTTCCACTCTCACACGATTTGTTGTTATGATTTGAATGTCTTTGGACCTATTTGCTGTTTCATTCTGTTATGCAAATGCAGATTCTAACCAAAGTACTCATTCTATGGCAGTTGTGGATTGCTCTCTGTATTGCCACCAATAGCAGCGCTTGGTCAGGTACAGCCGTGCTTGTTACCAACATGAGGAATTTCCCTCTCAGTAGGGGCACAGTTGCCTGCATTCTCAAAGGATATATTGGTATTAGTGCTGTAGTATATACAGGGGTATACAGTATGGTGCTTAAAGAATCCGCTACAAAATTATTATAGTCCTTACTCTTGGGCTTCTAGTTATTTGTTTAGCTATGATGTATTTTATTCGGTGTTGTACTGCGGGTTCTGGTGAAGATTCTTCAATTCATGTTCATTTTCTCTTCACCCAAGCTGCAAGTCTGTGTCTTGCCATCTATGTTCTCACAACCATGATATCAAAAGACATAAATAATGCCATTTCCTACACATTTGTTGCCGTAATAGTTGTACTTTTGGTGTCTCCTATTGCAATTCCCATCAAAATGACACTGTTTCCTGTATATTCCAAAAAACGTGGCCCACCATTTGTTTCTACCGTTGATTTGGTTTCGGGTGTAAATGATGCTAGTCAAACGGATCCTTTGTTGGTAGAATCTTCGTCAGATACTAATTTGGTGAGGTCTTATGAGAGTGAAGATGCTTCGGATGTCTATATGCTTCTTGCTGTGGGAGATGGAGCTGTGAAGAAGAAAAGTAGGCCCAAAAGGGGTGAGGATTTCAAGTTTCGTGAAGCATTTGTTAAAGCTGATTTCTGACTTCTATGGTTGGTATACTTCTGTAGGGTAGGTTTCTGAGCTATTGTTTTCAATAATTTAGTGCAGGTTGGAGTTTCCTATGGTGTGGGGTGTGGATGATACAACCATATTGTTGTGCCTCTTCTGCTTTTGCAATTTTCTGGGCCGTCTTGGTGGTGCCGTCTCTGAACATTTTCTGAGGTAAGCATCATGATGGCCTTTCGGTTCTCCTACTTTGTATACTGTTATTTCTGGATTGATAATTTCCTATGTTTTGTGGACTATGGACGTTGGGTGGCTGTGCGTGTCTAGGGGTCAAATTCCTACCTTAATTCAAGGGAATGCAAACTCTGTTAAACTCATCATTGTTTTAGTATTTTTTCAGGCTATATTTCGGGATAAAATGCTTCTTTTATGTAGCTTAGGGTTCAGAAGACACAGTTTACTTCAACTGTGGAAATTATCCTTCAAAATGTTCAAAAGGACAGTTTTGGATACGATTATATAGCAAGTGTCCTAGAAATATCGTCCCGCCACATCCTTATCTGTGCATTAAGTATCCGACATGGGTACTAAGATTTATTTTTGAAGTGCGCACATACGACAGGTCATTCATAGATGGTGTTAAAAATGTGATGAATTCTTGATTTACTTTCCAGTATACCTGATGTCGAAGGACTTCACTTGATTTGAGCTTGTCAGTCCTGAATGATAATGAAAATATATTCTCTATCTTCAAGTTCAACTGCAGACTATCGCTGACCTTGTCCCTGTAGTTAGCTTCCTGACTTTATAGGAGGTTGTGTTTTGTCGTAGGGGTTCCTGGAGGGATCTTTCCTTTAAGAAAATTCAAGTCCAAGAAATATATTTTCCGTATTCACTTCATGTTTTCCATCATCTTTTCCTTTCTCTTCATAAGGTCCTCTACGAATCAATGATCCAAATGCTGTCAGCATGGTGTTTCAGTGTCAGTTAAGCAATATCCCAAATGTTACGAAAACTTATTTGTATCCCAAACCCAAATTTGTTGCAAATTCTTTCATTTGAGTTCATAACAAACAAGATTGTGTCATTTCAGGTCAAAGACAATTCCACGGACAATATGGATGACAATCACACAAATATTCATGATCATAACATTCCTCCTCTACGCTTCAGCTCTCAACAGTACCCTTTATGTTGCAACAGGAATTCTGGGGATCTGATACGGCGTTCAGTTCGCAATAAGGATTCCAACTGCTTCCGAGCTTTTCGGTTTGAAACATTTTGGCATAATATTCAACTTCATGCAGCTAGGCAACCCGATTGGTGCACGTCTTTTCTCTGCTTTTCTTGCTGGTTATGTGTACGATACAGAGGCAGCCAAGCAAGAAGGGTCCTCTTGTTTATGACCCAATTGCTAGACTCACATTCATTGTTTAAGCCTGTTCTTTTGACCATCTGGATAAGGTCAGTCTATTAGATGCTTTATTCTGGGAGTTCTTGGTGTCAAACAACTCTAGCCCACTGAAGATAGGAGATTTATTTGTGTATCATAATGAAGTTATTTCAGCTCGGGAGAAGATTCAGCTTAGTCTACAATTTTTCATTTTGGTGCTCAACTCATCGAGCAAGGTATGCTTCGTTTTTATCTTGTACATTGCTCATGCTTCGAATCCCATTTAGTTGAGGGTTGGAAGTCTACTTGAAAAGCTTTTGAAGCTTCTATATACCTAATGTGAGTTTGGAACGATGTTGAGGAATAAATTAATGATGTGGTTTATTCTATCGTGATTTGAGAAGATCCTTGTTCATCGTGACCATACGGTTAGAATCAAAAAATCACTTTTGCTGTAATCGCATAGGCAGTCTCTTCGATGTTGTTCATCGCTTTAGTGATTTTGATGAGTTAGGTCAACAAATTTGATTGTTCTTGTTTCCTTGATTTGCTAGTGTATGTTTTTGTTTTTGGTGATTGACGTGAATTGAAACTACTTCAAAACCTGGGGCGTATAGAGAAAAATTTATTGAAACGTATTTTTCGGAAGAATCAGTTCCCCAAACAAGTTCAATAGATCTAAATATGTGAATCCTCTGCTTTCTTTCTACCAAAAGATGTAAACACATGAAAGAAGGGAGACAGATCTCATTACAAATAGGAGAGTCCTAATTGTTCTAAACTGGAAATTTACAATATGATCCTCCTGTAGGCCGTAAAGGAGAAGATAATTCAAAATCTTATTTAACGCATCCCTGTTGTCCTTTTCATCTTTACACAATGTGTTTGAAAAACTCTTCCCGGGACTCCCATTTTCCCGACACGACACTGGTACCGGTGTGGAATATGGATCAGGATACGGTTGTTTCAAATTGGACACAGCTGTTAAAATGTTTAGCTTTTCTTCATCGAAATATGGAGTAGGAGAGCCAGAGTAATTGGCTCCATAAAATTTTGATATGAACTTATCATTGGGGGAACAGGGGGAGGTGCTGCGCAGCCCCGTGCTGTGCAGCCAATCCCAGTGCCGCGCCGGCATCGTTCTAACGATCGGAGACGTCCACCGTGTAGAGCTCGTCGAATACTACATGTGTACCAAAAATCAAGTCGATTGGATATCGTTGAATGCCTCATCGGAATACATGTGTTGGAAAAAATCGGAACACATAAAACTTAAAACATTGGATGAAAACCATTGAACCCATTTTTTCAAGTTATTTGTGCGCCGATGAGGCACTTAACGATATCCGATCGAGTTATATATGCTGAAAATGATAAAAAAAAGTTGTGTCACGTATCCCTGTATCGGTAATCAAAAATCTGGATCCAATTCAGTATCATCTATTTTAGGAGTTGAGATGTCCGACCCTACATATACGCCTACCATTACAAACACCTGTGCCCGGGTAACAAGCCCATTTTCGCGCAATAGCCACCCTTGGTTAGGCACCACCTTCCTTATTTTATGACCTCTTCATCATAACTCCTTTCCACCTTGAACTTTAGTTTCCTCAGCAGAAGGTCGAGATCTGCGAACTCCTTGCGACGAACCCTAGTCCTAAAATACTTAGGCGAACACATCTTTGTTTGCTAGATTGTGATGATAAGTCTTTGACATTCTTCTCCATCCTGCATAGTTTGAGAATCTGAAGCCTGTGTTTGGCTATGGATTTTTCCCATGCTATGTCATCTTCCTTCGAGTTCGTTGGAAAGATGACAGCAATGGGTTACTCATGTGAGGTTAAAATAAATGTTTCGAACTAAATTTGAACCAAAATATTATGAGAGAATGACGGGCCGGTACAACCCGCTTCCTCTATTTACGGTTAGGCACAACAAGCAGCACATCCACAAAATGCACTTGCAGGTTCAATTTTCGTCTCTCTCTCTCTCTCTCTCTCTCTCCACCCCTATCCTCAACTCTTCAAACCCTATGGTACCCTATGAAAGTGCTTAAACTTAAATCCTAGGGTACCCTATGAAAGTGCCTAAACCACTAAAATCCTATAAAAGAAAAGTGCACCCTAAAACCTAAACCGTAGGGTACCCTATGAAAGTGCCTAAACCTAAATCCTAGGGTACCCTATGAAAGTGCCTAAAATCCCAGGGTATCCGATGAAAGTGTCTAAACCACTAAAACCCTAATAATAGGAAAATGCACCCTAAACCTGAACCATAGGGTACCCTATGAAAGTGTCTAAACCTAAACCCTAGTTTACCCTACGAAAGTGCCTAAACCACTAAAACCTTATAATAATAAAGTGCACCATAAACCTAAACCCCAAAAAGAATGATTTACCTTAATGGTAATTAAAATAAGTGACTCACATTAGTGGTAATTAGATACCTCTTTTCTAGACCTAGAGGTAAAAATTTGAAATATTATAGTCCAACAAAACAAAACAAGTAACTCAATAAGTTATGAGAGCCCAATATACAAAAACAAGCCTAAGCTCAATATCTCTCTTTTGGTAGTCACAATTTTTTTTTTTTGCATACTGATTTTCATCATAGACACGTTATGTATTTTTTCTTGATACTGGATGTAAATCCTGGAGCCACCCTGCTAAAACTTTAAGCAGACTAAACAAAAAATAGTAAGTTAAGGTTGATGAAGGAATTGAAAATTGCTATGGTATCTCAACAGAAAAAGCATGCAAAAAACTTATGCATCATGACAAAACTATATTGCAGGGCAACACTTCAAACGAAGAAGGTAGGAAGGATACTTTAATTATAGGGCGAGTCTCCCTGGGTTTTTTTTTTTTTCTTTAAAGGGCGACTTGTGAGGTGTAAGTTTTACACTTTGTTATTGTTGGAGCTTTGGAAGAAAAGAAGAAAAAAGTACTTGGAATATTTTGCATCCTTGCTTGTATGATTCTTAATAGGAAAGAAAAGAAAAGAAAAACAATATTTTGAATTACTTTACTCTTTTTTTTTCATCCGATATACATCAGTGGGGGGGGGGGGGGGTTAGCGGGAAATTAGTAAGTTTAGTCCAGAGTGGGTGTAGAAACTATCCATAGCTCTAAACCCTAAACGGCTCTGCCGAGACTCGAACCCTGGTCTCGCTTGTGGGAAAACCAAGAGATAACCGCTAGGCTACAAGCCCTTGGCTATAAAAAAAAAAAAAAAAACTCTACTCTTTGTATATTTGTAATCTATTTTGTTTTATATTTTCTAATTTTAATTTCATTCATTGGGACAAATACAAGAAATCTAATATTGCAATGATAAACTAAAAATTTAAAGAATAAACTACAGTAGTAATTAAAAAATAAGTTTAGTCATCTAAAATAAGTTTGGTCTCTTTTTTTTATAAGAAAAGTTTATTCTGTTTTGACTTACTATAAAATATAAGGTGAAACAACGGTTGAGCAAGTGAACCCAAGCAATCATTTTACACTATGAGGTGATAGACGTTGGTTCCCTAGTTCTCACCTACTACTACTACTACTACTACTACTACTACTACTAAAAGGAACCCTTACTCCCCCACAAGCAATTTTTGGGTCCTGGGCGCGCACCAAGAGGTTGTGTTCGAGTACCCATCTGGTTGTTTGAAATATTTTTTGACGGTTCAAATTTTAAAGGAAAAAAGATGAGAAAGCCAGATAAAAGAGAGAGAAAAAAATCTAAACTTTTCAAAATACTTTTGGACTGTTCGAGCAAAAAGTAGAAAGTGGTTCCCTAGTAGTATGTACTACTATTACTAAAAGGAACCCTTACTCTAACCCACCGAGCAATTTTTGGGTGACGGGCAGGCATTATGTGGTCATGTCCGAACACTCATCTCGGCTGTCCAAAATATTTTTAGACGGTTGAAATTTTAGAGAGAGAGAGAGAGAGAGAATAAATCTGAACCGTCCAAAAGTAATAGGTGCTCGAACAAGGCCACGTGGTACCCGTCTGCCACTCAAACATTTTCCTAACCCACATATGTATTCAATGTTGAAAAAAAAAAAAAAAAGCACCTAAAGTACACATTGTGCGGTGGTAAAAATAGAAAGTGGCTCTTCTCGTACTCCGTGGAAAACAACTGGCTTTTATAGTACCCTATCTCACTTTTTCTCCGACCTAAATAAACTTCAACCGACACGAGTTCAATATGTCGCGATAATTTGAGCTATGTCCATGTGAGGATATATTCTGGAAACAGTATAATGAGTAGTAATGCTTTTGCTAATGTGTGTCTATTGGTCACACGATAAAAATATATACAAACAAAAAAAACAAATACTCAAATATCCAATTTACATTTTTCGATATATTTTCATATATTTCTATACATTTTTCATATAGGAGTATTTCAATATACATTTTCCAATGCGAACCTCGGTCTAAAGAGTAGATGATAATAAGTTGAAAGTGCATAAATATCTGAGAAAAATATATTAATATACGTAAGACTATATTGATATCTACGAAATATGTATTGATATCCGAATTAGTCAATCATTTTATGTACATAGCAGTATCTTCCATCTATTTATAGTGGATATTTGGTGAGAGTTAGCAAGATTTTTTTTATTTTGGGCGTTGGGAAAAGAGAAAAAGTGTTAAGAAAGAAAGGACAATTTGCACAGAACTTGACGTGACTGCCACCCACCTTAAAAGTGATGTTTTAAATGGGCCCTTGACTTTTTGGTATAATTTCGAAACCACCCCCTTGGGAAATGGCGTATCACGAGGCCCTCCTGATTGTACGTACGGAATCTTTTTTCTTTTTCTTTTTGAAAAATGCTAACGTGTGCCAGGTTGAAAAAATAAATTGAAATATGTAACAAAATGTATAGAAATATGTGAAAGTGTATTAAAAATGTATTGAAATTTGTGTTTTCTTTATTTACTTGTTTGCTTATTGCGTGTCCATTAAGCACAAGTTAGCAAAACCCTTTGTTTTTTCATTTTTCAACACATAGGAGGTAACAACGGTAAACAACCCAATCACACCCCCAAATGGGGGGAACACACATAAAAGCATAAATTTTTTATTTCTTTGCTGTTTTCTTTTGTTTTACTCGTTGAAATTGCTAACCTCGGCCTTTAGGGTAGAGGATGATATGTAAAAAAAAATTATCAATATTTGAAAAATTATACTCCATTTGATATCAATTTTCCATTTGCTAAAAGCAAACTAAAAGCTTTTAACAACTTACTAAAAGTAGCAGAGTGATTTTAAAAACTTATTTTTAGTAAAAGGAGTGTTTGAGAGAATATTGACCTTTACTCTTTTAGCAACTTAGTTTTTATCTAATGAAATCAAAAGTGAATTTAGCAATCTTGCTGAAACTCAATTTTTATGAGATTTTACGTTTTAGCAAATGCATGTATTTATCCTCACCTAATGGGCGGAGGTTAACAAAACTCTTTACTTTATTATTTTGATTTTTTAGTACAATTTTCATACATAATTCCAGCGCTGCCAACTAGAAAATAATTTCGGTGAATTGGAGGATATGCCGCCTAGTCCTGCCTCTGTGGTCCGTTGGATATCGAGATGTTAATGGATGGTGACTACGACCGTAAGTCGTGGACCCCTACTATTTAAAATTAAAATACTCCCTTCGTTCCGAATTTATTGTCCATTTACGAACATACGTGCCAATTTTCAATTTTTTATATCTTTAATCTATAGTGTTTTCACAATTTTGAATACTTTGTTTAATAGAATTTATCGAGAACTATCAAATGAGATCGATATTGAATATATATAATATTATACATTTGAAAATATAAACAATTTTTTGGGGGTATTGTGAATAGTGCAAGGGGACAAAAAAATTGGGACGAAGGGAGTAAAATAAAACAGAAAGTCTAGGTACCCAAAAAGGGTACCCAGAATGTGTAAATCAATGACCCAAATTCACTTGAAGTAAATATGGGCATATTAGGGGTATATTTTCTGTGTATGTAGCAGTACTGAAAATAAAACCGTCAAAATCGAGAGAGACAATTTTAATTTTTAATTTTTTTATTTCTTGTAGCAAGATTGAATAATTCAAAGGAAAACGAAAGCTGGGCTGTCCGCTAGTGTCTCTGTGTGGAAAATTAATTAAGGAAGCATCGCCACGTGTGATAATTTACATGGATTTAAAATTGAAAAATATTAATAACAACCCATTGAATTGTCAACAAGGGAGAAGAATGATACTGTATAAAATAAAAAGACAATTTTCGATGCACTAAAATGCCTCAAAAAGAGTTAAAAGTGAATCGGAAATTGTGTTTGTTGTCATCTCCCTCTCTTATTAGCATTTCCCTTTAAAGTTGAGTATAGGAAAATAATTTTCACGCCTCATTTTCTTATAAATGCACTTGTTTTTCATCATATAATGAATTTTTATCACTCCTTTTATCACTAAAAGACAAAAAAATGTATGCACTTATAAAAAAATGGGGTGTAAAACGCATTACCCTTATGTATATTGACCCGACATAAATATATGGTTGAGACAGACCTGGAGCATCACTTGTCGTTTACGGTGTCTTATGAACACTAAATAATCTCGTATACTTATTTAGTAAAATTAAATGAAATGTCCACATCTCTGCAAAAGATATCCAATTACAATGCGGAAGTAATGTAATTTGCAAGGTGAGAAAGCGTTGCAACACTGACTAGGGTAGTTGTTGCTAGAGTACCATCACGTTGTATTTCAGAGACTTTTTTCATCACACAAAAAGCTCATAAAACATCGCATGGCGGTGCTCCAGAAGCACTTAATAACCTCTCCTGAATTGAGTTATCTAAAACTTTTTTTTTTTTTTTGCCATTCGATATACATCAAGGGGGGTTAGCGGGAGAATTAAAGAGTTAGTCTAGAAGTGGTCTAGAAGCTATCAATAGCCCTAAACCCAAACGTCTATGCCGAGGCTCGAACCCTTATCTCCCTTGTTGGAGAGCCAGGAAATAACCGTTTGGTTTGAAGTCCTTGGTTATATCCGAGACTCTGAAGTTGTCTCCTTTTTATATCGGTTGTAGACACGTGGAACCCTAAATTATTCTAGTCCCCCATGTGACAAGAAAAACACCTAATAACAGAAGATTAGTAAAAAAAAAATCAAATATTAGATTAAAATATCATTCATTATTATTTTAAGATATTTTTAATTCACCCTAGATCAGAAATATTTAAAAGATAAATTCTAACCAAAATCGTTAAAAAATTTCAATAAAAAATAAAAAGTATTTAAAAAATCTACATATTTTTTATTACTCGTCTACACATTTTTTGTGATTTTTTTCATACTTTGAGAATCGTATTATGTGATGTTTTGAATAATAAAGACAAAAAAAGTAGATTGCATTATAAATAAGTCGAGGGTGAAAATTAATACTGCCCATCATATTATATCATTACTATATTGTACAGTACTAAATATACAACTGACTTTCACTATTCCAAATTATTCCATGCTTTTCAACTAGCTACAAAAAGCTTTGGCTTTAGATTTCAGCCACTGGACGTTAAAAATATTCCCCTAAATATTACCCATAGAGCTTGTAAAATGGTCCGAACACACTAATATTTAAAAATAAACTACTAAGGCTAACTTTTTTTTTTTGGCACTTTATGATTTTGCCTTTGTTCAAAAAAAAATCGCATTCGCTAGTTTTGGGTCAAAGCCCAATTTTTTGTCTTATTTTTTTACTTAAGGTCACAATTATGTACTTTTCCGAATCTTCTAGTCAACCAAGACCTTGTAACCTAGCGGTTATCTCCTGGTTCTCCTACAAGCGCGACCAGGGTTTGAGTCTCGGTAGAGGCGTTTGGGGTTTAGGGCTATGTATAGTTTCTAGACCCTCTCTGGACAAACTCACTAACTCCCCGCTTAATCCATATTGATGTATATCGAATGGCAACAAAAAAAATGAATTTTCTAGTCAAAACGAATCACCGAACCGCGAACGTAAATTTTTTTATGCAAAACTAGCAAATGAGAATTTTTTTTTAAATAAATACAAAAAAAAAAAAGGAACAACGCCTAAAAAAAATTTGCATTATTGCCCACAAAGGGAACAATTAAAAGAAGCTGTTTTCAACAAGGTAGCTAGGGTACGTGCAATGTGTGTGTGTGGCCCTATTATTAATGTCTCTTTCATATGGTTGGTGGTGTTTGCTTTGTTTGGACGTATCCCAAAACCCATATTTCCTTTTCATCGTCTTTTTCTTTTATGCCAAGCAACCATATCCATTAATTTCTTTGTCATTAGAATCCTAGCTCCGTACATAAATATTGCATTCAACAACCATGCATTATATTCCTAATCACCACAAAACTTTTCACAAAGAATATTGTGATGGGACTCATTCCTCTATCTAGGAGGTGCATGTTTGTGCCATAAGCAGTGACGAACGACATCTTTATTTTTCCTACCATGAAAAAAAAAAAAAAAAAAGCAGATTAGTACGAATCCAGGACCTCACGATATATCAAAATAGTTCTGTATGACCGCTGGACTAACTGTCTTGGTGAGGAGTGACGAATTGGAAAAGCAGAATATAGAACATGCATGGAAAGGAGCACAGGAATATCCACAAATAAACGCCAGTAGAAAAATCCCAATAAGTGAAATCCTGAAATTGAGTGTGGCCTCGGCTCTTGTTGGAGGATCTCCAACCCATGCTCTTATACTCTATTTCATAGTATCAAACATCTACAATACATACTCTTAACCCTCCTCTATTTGAGAGTATGAGACTTTGACTCTCTATATAAGTGTAAAAATGCCAGTTGTTTCCGGTAAAAATACCAATATTGTCTCTCTAAGTTTAGTTGTTTGATAGAGTATTTTTTATGATTTTAAATCTTTTTTAAGTTTTTCATTGTATTTTTTGGATTAATCATCGTCTCAACGAGAGAAATTTGAAAAATATAAAAATATGGATCAAAGTTGGAAAAGTTTGTGTAAGATATAGAGGAAAAAAAATACCAAACAACTTGTACATTTTTCTTCTACCAAACAACTTGTACTTGAATTCTTTTTGCTTTTGGTCATAATTTTTAGTTTTTTCTAGATTATTCTCGCCAAGGCAAATAGTTAATCTAAAAAATATAACGTGAATCTAACAAAAATTCATAAAAGATAAACAAAATTTCATTTAGTAGTTCACGTTGTTAGGAGAAATGACTTGTCTTCACAACATATAACAAGAATCTAACTCATCGATACCCTTCGTGAAATCATTCCACTCCAGCCTCAATAATGTTGCACAAGAAAACCGATTACCAATATAACCGCTAAATTGATCTGATCTGGACCAAACCATTCTATTCATTTACTGGTTCTCAATTTAAGAACCATGGCTAGAACCGAACTAGACCGTATAATATGAATATACTAGAAATTGCCCGTGCCTGAAGGCACGACGCAACACGTTCTGAGCACAACTGAATTAAATTACTCTTTCCTTTGGGAGCAACCCAACAATGAACCCAACTTTTTCGACAATTTTTTTTCCCTATGTATGCTTCAATCAGGATCCATCTAATCAATTTCAAGTACTTCGATTTAATAAAACAAAAAGAGAGGATATGCAATGAAGATGATGAAAATTGATTTACCCAAAAAAAAAAAGATGATGAAAACACCAAAATGAAGCAAATTTGGAGAATGAAGACGATGTTAGTTTTTGTAGTGTCAATTTTTTGTGTTCTTCCTAAAAAGGAACAAAGAATATGTGCTTTGACAATGTTGTAGAACCAATATGAACATCCAATCAAAAAAGTGTGGCAAAAAAATATGGAGAGGACAAAATTCCAAATGTTATGTTTCCAGTGACCCTTGTTAAGAATACAATTGGGTGACCAAAAGTCATTACAACCTTAAGCTATATAGCAATTGAGATGAATCAAAATAAATGATTGTATACCCGAAATATATGCAACACAACATCCACGTTTATGTTTCGGCATAATTTTAAAATTTGAATATCTAAGCCAAAACAAATCTACATAATCTGAGGGTGTTGTGGCTTGTGGGCTAGCTAGATGGAAACTTCATCCAAGACGACCCATTCCAATTAAGAGAATGCAGAAAGCAACAAAGCAAAGAACCTGAAAATTAAGAGATAATAACAGTTTTAGTTTTATTGATTAATCAAAAAAATAATTTTTCACAACTAATGGACAAAAAGTACCTTTTGAGTCAACCACAATCTTATGCTTCCTTCGACCCACCAACACATTCGAGTTGATTTTAACCTTGGTAGTTGCTTAAAACCTGGCTACAGATATGGATGGTTCAAGATTAGAAAAAACAAAAATTGAAGATATGGAAGCATGAAACTTTTATAACTCGTGAAGATCATGTGCTGAAAATTTAAAAAACATACAGTGGTAAGAATAGTGAGTTCATGAATGATTTAGTAAACCTAATGGCTCTCATTGTGAACCTAATGAATTTTAGCAAAATCAAGCACATCATAATTCATGTGCAAATCAGCTATTGCTGGGGGATCTTAAAGTACGTTGGGGTAACACCCAAACAAAATAATTTGAATATTACGAACCAGTATCTTCCATCCAGTTCCCTAAAAAAAATTAGTTCCCTCAACTTCTAGTTTTATACAAACACTGTCATTTAACCAAAGTCCTAGATTATCCCTTGACAACCACCTGAAGTCCTACACGAATCAATTAGAAAAGTGACCATTCATCTTGGAAGCTATTTTATCACAAACATTAGAAACTCTTAGATTGGTTAAATGAAAAATTAAGAAACAACGTGGAAAAAGGAGTCATCAATATATCTATCACTCTACATCCATTGAAGTCAATCAGTTGAAACATTTGAATTATGATCAAATCCCACACCAAAACACAATCAGTAGCTCATCACCCTATCATTGCCTTAGTTTGAGCACAAGGCAATCAAACAAAAAAAATGGGGGGGTGTTACCAGAGAAAAAAAGAAGATGATTGTTGAAAAATTACATTACCAACTCGCTTTCATCATTCTTGCTCTCGGTTTGATGTCTCGAAACTTGAAGAGAGCCCCGGAGATTTGCAACTTAGCAATTAAATTCATGTTGTCCTATCACCAGGACAAACCAAAATGGGAAAGAGGAAACGAAACAACCTTGAAAGCAACAAATAGTTAACGTGGTAGATCTTCAAACAATCAAACCTTGAAAGTCAAATTTACTGGAAAAAAAACTCAAGAAACAAAGTCTAAAAGAGCAATAAAAAGTAACAAAAAATAGGAAATAACTCACCAAAGAGCGGACGGGAATTAAAGAAAGGAGTTTTTGCATTCCTTCAGATTGAGAGGGAGAGTGAGAGAGGGAGAAGCTCTTATTCTATTCTTTGAAAATATGCGTGTTTGAAATTTTAGTTACAAAAAGCTTAAATTTTACCAAATCTCTTCCTCAATTGATAAAATCTATCAAATCTTGATTTTATCTTTTGGAAACTCGGCCTAAAGGGTGTGTTTTCCTTTTTGTTTTTTTGGCCTTTTCCTTAATTAAAGGGTTTAATATGGAAAAAGGAAAAGTTAGCAACGGAGTTACCTAAAGGAAATTCTGGACATAGAATTGATTACATAGTTATTAGGAAAAGAAGAGTTTTACTAAGAAACTAATCTTTGGTATTTTGAAAAAAGATTCCCTGATTCTAATATCTTTGGGATTTGGTTAATCTCCAATGTTTTTTTCCCTTCTTTTTTTTTTTCTCCGTTTCCTTAATTTAAGGCATCCCTATGACAGCAAATCGACCTAAAAAGGGAATCTTGGCCGTTGAATTGATTAAGAGTTATTAGGAAAAAGAGTTTTATTTTTAGAGACTGAGTCACAGCCCTTCAAATTGCCACGGAGGACACTTGTGAGATGGACATTTTGTAAAACCGTTGTGTAATGTTATATAGATATTAATATATTTATATGTATTCATAAATATGTATCTTAATTTGGTAAGTTAATATTTTTTTCCTAGTAAGGTACTTTCTTTTATGTCTATTTATAGTAGAAATCTAGTTTCTAAGGGAGTCTTTAATATACTTATTACTATAACTATTTGACCCTACTAATACCCAATTTTCAATTTTAATTCCGTTATGAGACATGCTGCTGAATTTATTTTCTTATTTATAGACTATTTTGTTTCAACTATTTTTCGGTTGTTTTCATCAATTTTAGGAGCTGTTTTATTGATAGTAGATTGGCAAGTACATTTTATATCCTGTGGACCATATTTAGTTTTGAAACTTATAAAATTCTATTATTATTTTGTGAGTTGTATAAAATTCTATAATTATTTTATGAGTTGTTTGGTACTCCGAATTCTAAATAAACTTTTGAGTTTATGTGTTGTGAAAAAGTGTTTCAACAATAATCGGGTAGTACCAGAACCGAACAAAAACCGGTCCGGTCTTGCAGTTTGGATTTGGACAGGTTCTACACGTGTACTGATAGTTTTGGTTCTTAATTTTCTAGAACCGGTCGGAATGGTCCGGTTACTGAATTTTTAGAGAACCGGTCCAATCTGAACCGTGTGCACCCCTAAATAAAGCCTTTTGGCAACTTTTATTGATTCAGGTATCTTATTGCATGGTTAACATCACATATATTAATATCGAATGGTAGGCCGGTTTGTCCATTATCTCATCTTTTTTTAGTAAGTAATAATTAACATAGAGTAACTTGTGGTTCATGCAAAAAGAATAAAGAGATACCCTTTTACTCAAATTCGGGTAACTATTTGAGCAAACGCTTCATTTGGTATGAAGGGCCTATACAAGGACGGAGTCAGGAATTTCACTACACAGGAGCGAATTTTTTTTTCCAAAATATTTTGCAGGGGCGAGCCTATATAATTCATTAGGAAATTTCTTTTTTTCGATATAATACTAGAGGTTTATTTTTTTTCCTTGCAGGAGCGACCACCCCTACTGGCCCCCCTCTGGCTCCATCCCTGGGCCTGTATTGAGCAATCACAGTCGTTCGTTTGGTAATCAACGGTTCAAATAAAATTAAATTGTCGTTCATGTAAAATACTCATATTTTATATAAGATAATTGTTGAACCATTGATTGCCGAATGAACGGTTGTGATTGCTCAGTATAGCCTCCCCAAATCCAATGAGGTGCTATAATAGACAAACGCAAACGTAAGCATAAATTTGAGTAAAAACTTTGTTAATGACATAGTGGTAAATTGCAAAGAGCAAAGTGAGCTTTCAAAAAACTGGGTAACAATTAGAGTTAGCTTTTATTTGATAACAAATTTGAGCAAAACTCGATACGGTATAGGAGTTTGAATCGAAGAGTGGAGTGAGTTTAGAGGGATTTTACTCGGAATTTGGTTTATAGCTAATTAAAAGAGTAAAGGTTAGAGATGCTCTTATCTAAATTTTGATGTGATGAACAAAGATCAGATCACAAAATGGTGGGATCCACTCATGTAAATTTTTTTTTAATATGAATTTACCTTCCTCTGTCTGTATTTGTTGGTTCACAAATATATTTTTTTCGTCTCTCAAAGTTTGTTTATGTTTAAAAGTCAATGAGTAAATTGTGTCAATTTTACTCTTTTAATTTACCCTTATCTTCAAATATTTAATTAACAAATCAATCATGAATCATGATTGAAGGGTAAAATTGAAAAGACCAAAATTGTACAAAGCAATCAGATTGCTCCCTAAAAAACTTAAACCCCTAAAATGGACCAACAGACCTGGACGGAGGGTGTAGTTGGATCTGTAATTGGTGCATGTGTCTACATTACTGACATTATGTGGGTAATTCAATTCAAATCGCTTTGAGAAAGCAAAAAAGAGGGGGCCAAATCATCAACCACTTCCCTTTTTATGAAACATAAAATCGCTAAATAATTAGGAATGGAGCTTTCAAATTCCTTTTACAACATCTAGCTGCTTCTTTAATTATATATCTTAATAGAAATTAATGGTGCACTTTGATGATAGAAAGGGGCACGATGAGGTTCTAATAGTGCAATCATGCTTCTCCATGTGAAAAGTTACAATTACCTCCATCTCAGGTCGTCTCCTACTCCCTCCCTCCGTCCCTATAGTGTGTTGCTTCATAAATCCAATTTATTAAAAAAAATTATTATTACGCCTTTCACATCAATTGTATCTCGACTTTATACTTTCTACATCAACTTTTACCTCATTTTTCAAAATTGTCCTCCACTTTACTCATTAACTATTTACCCACTAAGTTTTCAAAAGGGCAAAATGATAATTGTACAAACTGTTACCCATTAACTTTTCAAAACACACACTTAAGGGACAGCCCAAAATAAAAAAAACTACACACTATAAAAGGGACGGAGAGAGTACTATATTTTTTTTCTTCATTTTTTTTCTCCATATTTACATTTTGAAGAAATGTTAAGCTCCAACCCAGTTTCTATTTGAGGGGCCAAAATTCTCAAAATATGGTGTATGGAGGAATAATATATATATATAGGGTATCTTCCAAACACACTTTTTGAATATAAAAACAAATAAATAACAAAATTGGAAATCACAGTAGACAATCATTGAAGAAAAGAAGGGAAAAAATAAATGACAATCATTGAAGAAAAGAAAAGAAGGCCTTAGTTTGAGCAAGAATGAATAGTAGTAAAGTCCTCTTTATTTTGATCCTCTGAATGAATTTTGAAAGGATATTGAATTGGAGATGCTCTAATTGAAGCTATTCATTTTAATTTTTTTCTTATCATTATCAAAGCTATTCATGACCATGTAGTTTAGGTGCAGTAATCTTTCAAATTAAAACGTGCACCTTTACATATAATAAAGCTAAAATTTACCGGCATCAAATTCTTGACCACAAAAACTGCCGTCTCTCTTATAAAATTGTGAAATGAACTAGAATCTTCTCATGTGACGAAAAAAATGAACTATTGTATATACGGATTAAATACTACTGTAGTAGTAATCTGATAAAATCAACATCTGTCAAAATAAAAGATTTTTAACAATGCTAATGCTAAAATCAAAGATTTTAACTAATGATTTTCTCATTTGCTAAAATAAACCGTTGATTTTAATAAATATTTGATTTTATCGGATGTGAAACTCATATATGATGGGAAATGGTCAATATGTGGACACAAGCTTCCAAGTCATTGAGATGGTGATGTATATGTGAAGAATTTTATATTTGCAAATGGAATTTTGACTTCGAAAAAAAAAAAAAAAAAACCTTGAAAGCAGCAGCTAACAGATATTTATTTTGTGTAGATAAAACAAAAGATTATATTCAAATGAGCATGAGACAAACAATCAAAGACTTTGCTCTCAACTGATCCGCAAGTTTGAATTTTTCACGAAGAAAAAATGTTCCAAATATTGGGACCATGGGATATTTGTGCGGTCCATGTAATAAAGCTTCTAATTAAAATAGTCGAGATGCCTTGCATGAATATCCGATTGGGGAAAATAAATACTACTAATAAATACTCCCTCCGTCCCAATTTGCTTGCCCCTTTTGGGGAAGTGGGTTTTTAAGGGATGTGTAAATTTTGTATTGTCTTTTCTGTTTTGCAATCCAGTCAATATTACTGTTGCCAATCTTGTGGGCTAATTATTTATATGAAACTCAAAACATATGCAATATGGATCTTGTTTGATAGATATCAATTAGTTTTATTATACAAAGTTTTCAAAATCATAAAAACCGTTATAAAATAAAAGATAATGGACAAACCAATTAAGATGGAAAAAGTACTTTTTAAGGGTAAAACTGGAAAGTGTCCTTATTTTGATGGATGTTTTTAGAAATAGGACAAATATTTTGGGATATTCCAAAATAAAAAGAAGGACCAGTAATTTAGGACAGAGGGAGTAATAGTAGAAGGTTTGTATTGTTTGCGTGGAAACTGATGGAATATTGTGAATAAAATTCAAAAATTTCGGAGGTTCTTCCGAGGTAATCGAATGGTCCCCACCAGGTTCATTGAATTTGCTAGTAACTCCCTCGTAATTTGACGTTAAAGGCAATATTGACATTGGTGGCCTAAAAGCTCAAATGCAGCCCCGGCCATGGGCATAAGCCCACCAGGAGGTGGCTAGTATAGTTTAGTATGAGTCTTTTTAAACCCAATACAAATTAAATAGGGCCCACCACCAAAGGTACCGAAGGTGGTAGCCCAGATGATAAGGGTGAGTAGACTTAAGTGCTCCTCCTTCCCGTACACGATCCGAAAAGGTTCGAGTCCCGCCAACCGCAGGACTAGTGTGGATGAGCCTTTATCCATCTAGTACCTAGGTGGTGTTGTGGTAACGGCATGTCCTTTCGGACAATAGCTATGACTTGAACCGGACATTCGACAGCGAGTTGGGAGCCCCCAAAGCCGGCCCTAAGTAAAAGTGGGCGTTGTGGCCGATTTAGGCCCCAAAAAAACTGTGAATTTCTAGGGTCCCATATTTTAGTATCTCTAGGTATCTTTTGTAATGAAAAAAAAAAGTGCATCGCGTGAGAGTTATTTATTATTGATGAATAATAGTATTTGTTATTGGAAGTGTAATTTACCTGCTTACATTTTACTCATTAAGATTTTGAAAAATGCCTTCTTTTGATTTTCGCCTCCAAAAAATCAGGGCCGGCTCTGGGAGCCCCTGTGATCACGCCCAAGGGAGGTTTCTACATTGGTTGCCCCCTCCCACCTTATTTGTTGTTAAAAAAAAAAAAACTAAATAAGGCCCTAACTAATTCAAATTAAGTAGAGCCGATTCAAAAACTGAACTAAAGGCCCAAATGTTTTTTTTAAGCCAAAAAATGAAGTAGTTTCTTAAAAGGATAAAAAAAATTTGAAAACTAAGGTATAACAAAACTTGGTTTGTTCTCTCTGTTTGTTGCTTGAGTTGTGTGCCCTAAGTTCCCAATTCCCAAATTCAAAATCAAATCAAAACCCAAAAAAATTGTTAGCGCAAAATGAATGGATTAAATCAATTCTTTTGTTTTTCCATTGATTTATTTGCTTCTAATATTTAAGAAGAGCAATGTTCACATGATATTTAATAGTTATCGTAATGTCAAGTTATTTTTGTGACTTCGACATTCAAGTTCTTGTAAGTATTTCTGTTTGGAATGATTTGTGTCCTTTAGAAGGTGTTCCGACATTCGTGACCCAACTGTTTTATCATGGGAGATAGATGCAACACAACCTGCAACACCCTTGGTAGACAGCAAATTTGTTTTAACTGACTCTGATTTTTACAGAACTCGATTCATTTCGATGTTTTCACTTTACAGTTTGTATTTTGTTCATAATCTGTATTTCGATTATGTAATCTATATTTTCATTTGTAATTGTATTCGGAAATTCGCCATTGTAATTTTTCCTATAGAAACATCTTACTATGGCCCACTTTGATGGAGTATATGATTGTGCTCTTGAAAGTGGAAGTTAGGTTTGAATACTTTAAGGTTGGATTATAGGACGCTTGGAGATTTTTCCTTCTTCTTTTTTTTGGAACAGAAGCACATATATAAATTACTATTATTTAGCGTCATAGACAATCTTAACTGTTGGAACTTGTGACTCATATGGAGAGGTAACGAGAAGTTTTAGTAAATGCTAGATGCGGGGCAGAGCGGAGCGAAGTGAGGGAAGCGAAGTAGACATTATAAATACTCTCTATTGTAAAAAACTCTAGCAGACTTAATCAAGTAACAGACTCACTCTTACTCCTGTGCAGGTACCCAATTTTTGGGTAACCACATAAATTTTGTTGTCGTATTCTTTATTGTTTACGTATTTTATATTGTGTGCGTGTGATTGTTTCTAACGCTAACATTAACAATTATCTCTAGATTTTGGTAATAAATGTTGGTCTGTGTTATTATTAATAAAGACTACAAGTTATTACAAATTCAAAAGAAGTTGGAAAAAAAAAAAAGAATTCTAACAAAACAAAGAGTTTTTATGTGCATAAGTAAACTTTAGAACATAGTTTAAGAGCCAATTTTAGAGAGTCCATTTAAATATTTTCATACTCATAAATTATCAAATCCTTAACATCACCGGCGTCTTCCCCCATGTAACGACTATAACACTGTTAGAATAAAAGTTTCTCTCTATTGGCCGAAACAAAATCCTTAACACATAAGTTAGACCTCACTTTTATTTACATAGCTACTTTAAAAGCCAAATTTAGAGGGTGCACTGTGGATGCTCTCACACCTCTCCTTCCCTCTCTGTGTCCCCACAATTCAAGCCAAGAATCATCACTCTCTCTAGGCCAAGAATCAATAAATGAAGTCATTTGCATCTCTCTCTCTCTCTCTGATAGATATTGAAGCTTACTTTCGGGGTAGTTTCCCGAAATAAGTCACTTGGTTTTTTAAGTTATCTTTACTTTAAAAAAATTGGGCATTTGTTAGCTTTGCATCAAGTTTTTTTAAAATTATTGATTCGTCTCAACGAGAGGAATTGAAAATGTAAAGAATTATGATTTTTACCCAATTTTATGAAGAATATCTAACTTTTAGCACTTTTAACCCCTTTGCCTTCCAATATTTTGATTTCATTAGCTCGGTGAGACACGTAATTTTAAGTACTTGTCTCGAGATATTGAGAATATTTTTGTTATGCCTTATATGTGGTTCACACAAAATAGTGTATTATTATACTTGCAATATTTCAGTTTCTCAGAATAAGTCACTTGACTAAAAGCATTTTTTGAATTTTGTCTTTATTCGGACAAGGTTTATTTGTACATCTTATGCATTCATATTCATGAGTGTGTGGGCTATACATACACTCTAAGTGTGGGTGTGAAAACGGATATGTAAGTGAGCAGCGTTTATTAATTTATTTAGATACGGTTCTACATTGTTGCGCGGTTTTTGTATGGGTCTCGCTATCGTGTGCCTATGGGACACACATAAGTGCGCGCACACACACATAAAAAAGAAAAGAAAAAGTGCTCTAGCATACATTTTACAATTTGAATACATTTACACCTATATTTATATACTTTTCACATATTTTAACATAAATTTACTGGCGTTGGCATTTTCCTTTTTGTATTGGTGTGCATTATTTACTGTACTAATTTCTCCGTCCCAAATTGCTGGACCCTCTTTCCATTTTGGGATGTCCCAAAATATGTCACATTTCTAAAAACATCCACCAAAACATAGTCACTTTTCAGTTTTACCCTTAAAAAATATTTTTTTCATCTCAATTGGCTTGTCCATTATCTTTTATTTTATAACGATTTTTATCATTTTGAAAACTTTGTATAATAAAACTAATTAATATCTATCAAACAAAATTCATATTGGATACGTTTTGAGTTTCATATAAAAAATTAGCCCCGCAAAATTAGTCTCATTAATATCGACCAAACTTATGGGCAAAACAGAAAAAACAATATAAAATTTTCACACCCGTTAATAAGTTGAATTATCCAAAAGGATCCAGCAAATTGAGACGGAGGGAGTATGATTAGCAAAACCGTTTTTCAAAGAACCAAAAAGGAAAGAAAATAGATGGAGATGGATCTGAATCACGTGGTATTTAATTTTATGTACGACCCCACTGGACTGCACCCGCACAATTTCCTAGAAGTTTCTCCTGTTGGTTTAAGTACTCCTTAAAGGAAAATGCTAACGTGGTCACATGTTAAGGTTGAAAAGTGTATAGAAATGTGTGAAAATTGTATAGGGATACATGAAAGTGTATTGAAAAGTGTAAAATATGTATTGACGTGTTTTTGTTTTTTTTGTGTGTGCTTATAGGGTGCTTATAGAATGCCCATTGGGCACACGTTAGCAAGATCTTTTTTTAAATTCGCGTTAGTTCACTTATATCTCTTAGCAATTTATTATGGTACTATTTATAATTTTACAAACTTTTTATTATAGAACTAATTGAGATCTATCAAATAAGATCTATATGTCATTGATAGACATAAGCAAAAAAAATTACACGGAATTCAAGATAGAGACCAACAAACACGGATATCAATAATGTTTTTTTGTTTTGACATTAAAGGATTTTCTACGGTGTGTCTCACCTTCAAAAGACTCTTATTCCCCACCACACAGGGGCGGACAAGGGTGTGCGAGGCGTTGTAGGTCCCTCCACTCATCCCAATTTTTTTTTATTCATAATACGTTTTTAGAATTTTTTATAAAATTACTAAATAGTGGTCTACACAAACTAGTTGAAATTCGTAATTCTGTCTGCATTACTACCACCTCACATTTGAGAGTTGCTCGACAGAGGCGGCGCCACATACACCTTTAGGGTAGTCAACTGAACACCCTGAACTTGGAACAACGTTACTGCTTGTTTCAATCTTTTAACTGATGGCATGGACTTTGAACACCTTACACCCTCATGCCTCCATGCTGAACACCCTACAAGTGGATCCCCCTCTTTTGCTCTGTTTTTTTAGTGCTATTCACTTCATTTATTGTTGTTGCTAGATTGGTAATGCACGTGGCTATTGCTATATTATCATTTCATTAAGTTTACTAAGCAGTAAGTGGTGCACAATTTCAAAAGAAAGCTAACCATTGGTAGTTTTATTACTCCTATAACTTTATTCATGTATCTTTTCTTTTTGATAAGCAAGTTTATTCATGTATTGCTTAAGTGAATTTTTAAATAATAAATTTGTCTACCTGTGAATTTGTACAAATAGCCAGAATGTCATTAGTCAGAAGAAAAAAAAGAGAAAGCATGATGTGTATTGTTAATTTGTACCTCCAAATAACAAAAAAAATTAATTTTAATGTTCAAATTAGTCTTAAAACTACTCATCCTTTGGAGAAGAGTTCTTGACAATTGTTTAGTGACCACACTAATAAGAAATTCTGGAGCCGCCACTGTTGCTCGATACGCATTCAATAATTTTGCCGAACTCATTTGGTAATATTTGACACTATCTTAACTTCAGACTATTTTTTTAACTGAAGATGAAGAAAATTAAAATAAAGTCAACTCATTATTCGGTGTGAGATTTAACAAAATCAACGTTGATAAGGTTTTCTTTTATCTGATACTGTACTACCAAAGGTTAACTTTTCCAATTTTTAACAGCAAAAGATAACCTTTTTTTTTTTTGGTCATTCGTCATTACTAATCTATTACATAGGGGATAGGGAATGAGATTTGATCCCGAGATACAGTGTGGGACATCCGAGAGTTTTACCACATTCATGAGCTAGCCACCACTTGCAACAATAAAAGATAACATTAACAAATTTTAATTTTAAATTACGAAATCGTTCGAATTATTCATGCGCGACTTAAAAGTGGACACTGCATGCCTTTAGTACATTTTCGATACCTTTTGTTCAATACCCTTAGCATTTTTGTATTTTAATATAGCAACATTTGTTTATTCTATTAAAGCTCTGACATTTGTTAAACCTTTGGTACTAAATTTGAAAAGTAAATTCGTTCCATAATTGAAGTCACATGATCTTATTATTAGTTTTAAAAAAAGCATTAGCTTGATTTCTTTTCAACGATGATCTACGCACGAGAACTTACCAAAAATACGGATTAAATTAAACAAAGACAATACGGTTAGCACATAACCAGAGAGAGAATCTTAACCCTTCCATTAACAATAAATAAATTATTATCCTAGTATGAAAATACATATCCTTTTCACTGAAGATTAAAATGGGCATTGAAAATTACAGAATGTAGTGGCCCAAATTATGCTTTCTTCAAAAGGCCTAACAGACCTGACCAATGTCCATACTAGCCTCGGGCGCTAGGCGGACTGGTCCTCTAGGCGCTAGGTGGACTCATCCGTCCAAGGTACTCACTCGCTAGGCGGACTCATCTGCTAGGCGCTAGGCGAACTCATTCGCAAGGCCCTAGACGGCCTCATCCGTCCGAGGGACTCATCTGCTAGGCGCTAGGCAGACTCATCAGTCCGAGGGACTCGTCCGCTAGGCACTAAGTGGACTCATCCGTGCGAGGGACTCACTCGCTAGGCGGACTCATCCGCTAGGAGCTAGGCGAACTCATTCGCTAGGCGCTAGGCGGCCTCATCTGTCCGAGGGACTCGTCCGCTAGGCGAATTCATCGGCCAGGTAGAGCCGAGCACTTGGTCGAACCGAGCACTCTTGGCCGAGCAGAGCTGACTTTGCCAAACCGGTGGGTTCTCAGGGTCGCTATCACGCGTGCCTAACATATAAGGTGTGACGTTAGGTGGCGTGTGTCAGGCGGCATGTCAGGTGGCGTGCTGTAAAAGTTGTGATGCGACAGGAGTGACATCAGTCGAAGCAACTGGCCTGCAAGCGTTCTGGCAGACAACGTGATGCACCTAGGAAATTGATGACGCGTGAGGCGCGTGGAGAGCTTGGAGCCCAAGCAACTCCTTGCCTATAAAAGGCAGACTCCCCCCACCTGAAGGGGGAAGAGTTTTATAAAATGCTTAGCCCATCTCTCTCACTTTCTCTCTCTACATATGTTCTTCTCTATATTTCCAGTCACATCACCTCCTCCGATCACTTACTAGGCCATCAGAGTGTCTTCCCCGACAACCACCGTCCGGGCTAGGCGCTAACGCGGTTGTTTAGTGTGCAGGTCTTCTTCTCAGACGAGTTCCCTAAGCTAGGCGGAAGGGCTCAGGCCGAGCCCCTACGCGCCTAGCCGAAGGCCCCAAGCAAGGTTCGTCCAAGCCTGTCGGCTAGGCAAGAGCGCTCAGGTAGAGCACTAGGTGAAAGAGCGTCCAGGCGGAAGGGCTCAGCGGAGCCCCTACGCACCTAGCCGAAGGCCTCAAGCGAGGTTCATCATAGCCCGTCGGCTAGGCAAGAGCGCTTAGGTGGAGCGCTAAGCGAAAGAGAGTCCATGCGGAGCGTTGGGCGGAAGGACTCAGGCGGAGCTCCTACGCGCCTAGTCGAAGGCCCCAAGCGAGGTTCATCCTAGCCTGTCGGCTAGGCAAGAGCTCTCAGGTGGAGCGCTAAGCGAAAAAAGGGTCCAGGTGAAAGGGCTCAAGCGGAGCCTTTATGCGCCTAGCCGAAGGCCCAATGCGAGATCTATCCTAGCCCGTCGGCTAGGCAAAAGCGCTCAAGCGGAGCGCTAGGTGAAAGGGCTCAGACGGAGCCCTTACGCAGCTCAAGAGGTTTATGGAAGGTCCACCCCAAAATCGATAGCCCCACACAGAAGTTGATCGCGAGTGACAACTCTACACGTGATGAATATATATAGCGCAAATTAACTCCGGCTAGCTCAGTTGGCCAGATCTACTGCATTTCATAGGAGGTCAAAAAATCGAATCTCTCTACTTGCGTGTTGGTGTTATTCTTTCCTTCCATTTGTTGGGTTATTTATGCTCTTAATGGAGCTATTATTTGTGTGAAGTTTGATATAATTCATATTTGTGTCCTCCTACTGTTTGAGGAAAAGAAAAATATATACGTAACACATGCCCATATAAACTTGAGTTTCATGTTTGCTAAAAGCACCCTCAACTTCCATTTTCTAAAAGCATCAAGGTGATAATCTAAAATAGATTTTTTTGGTCCTTATTAAAAAAATTGCATTTGTTAAATTTGTGTTTATTTTTTGAAAATGGTTCTATACTTTCTATAGTCCCTTTCCAAGGCTCGTCACAACTTTCTTGAGTTGACAATATGATTTGTTTTTAATATAATGTGTCTCGGGCTAGCTTGTGCATATATTTCATACTTGAACTTTAAGTGATGTGACCCCAAAAATTATTGACAAATGAGAATCGAATTTCAGACTTTATGAATGAGCAATCCTCTTAATCTCAAGACCACCGACTAACCCTTGGGGTTGTATTTAATTGAATTGACAACATGATAGAAATCTTCTTTACGAAGCTATACCCAGGATTTTAGAAACTGATTATATGTGTATCCTGTTGAGAACATGTGTGAAAGATTGTGTCCCACATTGGATAAACAGAAAAATAATGGGTAAATTTCACTTACCTCCCCTCAGGTTTCTGACAACGACAGACACCTCCCCTTAGGTTTCTGAAATTGCACTGACCTCCCCTGTCAGTGTTGTCGGTTAACTTCTGTTAACAGAATATGTGAA
>JAXBDA010002391.1:0-21964 GCA_036023075.1 Gaultheria prostrata
TGATTGAGGATTTGAAGGATTGGAGTGCTGCTATGTCTGAAGGGAGGGTTAGGGATTGGGAGATAATGAGGGAGGAGAGAGAGAGGTGGAGGAGGAGGAGGAGGAGGAGGAGGGAGAAGGTGGACATGGCGGGATGAGGAGGGGTGATCTCTCTGCTGTTGATTTTTAGAGAGAGAGAGAGAGAGGTGAGAGCGAGTGAAAGAGTAAAGGTTGGCTTGGGTGGATGATTGGTTTTTTCCAATTTTGAATAGAGAAATGGAACAGTTGGACAGCACTAGTTGGAGTTGGACATGTTACAGCAGTCTCCCAATCAAGCTCTGTTTTGGAGAGTGGGGAAATTTATGGAAAGTAGCGGCAATGGTAAGAATTAGACGTGTGAATTTTTAGGGGTGCACACGGTCCGGATTTGATTGGATTGGCATAAATCCAATTTTAATCCGCAAGTTACAGTTTTTTTAGAAAATACAATCTGTGTCCGGATAAAAAATCTCACGGTTCGGTTCCAATCAGATCTGCGAGTCACGGATCGGTTCCGATTTTATCCACAATTACATGTCATATGTAAACAAGTAACATACAGTTTTATCAAAATCCAAAAAAATCCAAAGTAGAAAACAGAGAAACCTTAGATGGATGTGATGGAGCCACATCCAAGCCTAAACAAGCGGCTGTAGAAGCATGTAGCTTAGTTCCGTTACATAGTGGAATAAAAACAAAGGCAATTTGGAGTACAAAATAAAAAACAGTGAACAACTACAAATTCATCAAAGTCCAATACAAATGCAAAACAGTGGAATACATCAAAGTCCAATACCAAAAAACAACTACTGAATTCAGTGAATCAATGCAAGACAGGAAACCCAGTTAAAATTGACAATATTTATAAAAGTGGTAAAATTATTTATATACACATAAATATATTTATACATACATAATTATGTATAATAAAAATCTCACCGTCTGGATCGGTTAATCCAGGGTTTCAAAATCAAAATCCTTGTCTGGACCGCGAGTCACGGTTCATTATTTTTTAAATCCGTGTCCGGACCATTAATCCACGGTTAAAATCCAAACGTGCGGATTGGTTCGGTCCGGACCGGATTCACGGTTCACTGGTTTTTTTTGTGCAGCCCTATGAATTTCTACTACGGTATTTTTGTTGGTTTTAGTATTACTTTTTATGTATTACAATGCAAGTTATTTTCTTCACATACATCATAAAAATATTATGGATGGTATTCTTAGTGGAAACTATATTCACTTTTGACTACAACTTAGTAATACCAAAAATATCAAAAGTACCGTGGATTTGGGGGCCTGCTATCCAGTTGGGCGTTGCGAAAAAAGCACGGCTCTGATCATCAAATTCAACTCCATGTGAGAGCCATTGCTTGAATTTGATCCGAGCCGTGCATTTTCGTAACGGACACCTGAATAGGGTGCATGGTACGGTGTCATGCACCTAGTGCACGGACACCTTGTCCAAGTATTGCAGTAGAAACTCACATTGAACACAATTTGGAAAAGGAAAACTTCATTCACTACGTTTGTTTATAGCAATGGTATGAATTAGACTAACACAATTGCAAAATGGAAAACTTCAATCACTACAATTTACTCCTAAAGTAATAGGAGTGCTAGAGATACATACCGAGATGTATGTGTCTGGAATCGTTCGGTTAATGTGAATTTCTCATCATGGAGATGTATGTGTCTGGAATCGTTCGGTTAATGTGAATTTCTCATCATATCTGTGAGATTCACACGCATTAAATGACTATCATGTGATTGTGTTTGAAATTGTGTTCAAATATCTATGTTTAAAATAATTTCCTTGAGTGATTAAGGTTTATAGAGCAACACAATATATCCCTTTAGAGTTGGTATAAGCTTAAAATAAAAAATTACTTATATCCCTTGACCATAAAATTTACACTTCATAAGCTTCAAATCTTAAACGATATATTATGAGGCTTAATCCTATGTCAAAGCCAAAATATGACATTAAGAATGGCAAAATTCTCTCCAACGATGGGCCAAACTCGATGCCGAAATTTTGGCAATGTCATGCTTGGCCCCAAATTTTGGCTATTGCCAAACTTGCTATATCTTATAAGCCATTTTAGTTGCATCAAAAAATGAGATGGGTTTTATTCAATGGTATGATGCCAAACCGATGAGCGACATTACTATATTTCGACTTTCTAACAGTGTAGAAAACTAAAAAAATATCGTGAGCAATGACATTTTAACACCCATTTAGCATAGGCTAAGTTTCTCATTTGATTTTATCTGATAAGATCTGAGATTTTATCAAAAAAGTTTATCAATTGATAAAAGCTTGGAAGAGATTTTATCAGTCTCATTCTAAAATTTTAGGAGAAATTACCGTTTTGCCCTCAGCCCATTAACTTTTATCTGGAATCCCACCTTATGTCAAACACAAACACACCCCAGCATTACTCTTGACTCTTCCACTCCCTCACCCCACCGCTGACCAGCCCATGTATTTGTGGGATGTTGATGAATGAGGGAAAAAAAATTGGTTGGTTTAAAGTGAATATTTTGTAAAACAAAATTGGTACTGTTGGGTAAGTTTTTAACGTTTATTTTTTTATAACAGGTGATGAAAGAAAAGAATGGCAAATTGGTAAATAAGCCATTGAGAGGAGATTTTATCAAAAGTAGATTTTATCAAGTGAGAAAATAATGTGATTTTATCATACCTTCATAAAACTCAACGAAAATGAAAAATCTCATTTTATCAAGTGAGAAACTTAGCCATAGTCGGTTATCCGAGATGGTGAGTGCTCTTCCTTTGCGGGAATCGTGGACCCACATCCATGACTTTGATAGACTTGCTGTACCCAAAAATATCGAGACAGCTGGGCTGGTGATGCATTAGGCAAGTACAAATCTTCGAAAGACACTTTTTGAGGAAACGGGATGAGTGTTGTGCACTTGAGTGCTATGTACCCATCGGTCGTCCGATTATGTTTTGGATGGTCCGGATGTGTTTTGATTTTTAACCGATAAAAGTAAATCAAAATTAAATTAAAATTGCCGAATGCATCCAGATCATCCAAAACAAGATCAGACAGCCAAGGAGTGCACTGCACGATGCATAGCACCCAGGTGCACAACACCCACCCAAGTCCCTTTTTGAGTGGGAGTGAGGCCCCGTTCCGCTAAAAATAAACTGTATTTGTTTCACCTCAAAAAACCATTCTATTCCACTAACAAAAAACTCCCCAAAAAAACTGGTTTTGTTTTAACTCTAAAACCACCTGTTCCACTTAAACTGGTTTTTTGGTTTATTCATTTTGTCTTTATTCAAATTTTTTTCGCAAATGTTAGTTTTGCATCAATTTTTTATGGTTTATTGGTTCCTCTCGACGAGCCGAATCTAAAGAGTATAAAATCAGAGTCAAAACTATTTTTTTTTTAATAAAGCCAAAAATACGTGGTTTATTGGTTTAATTTTGGCTTTATTCAAAAAATAATTAATTTTCACTATAATTTCATACTTGTTAGCTTTGTCTCGTCGAGAGGAACCAATAAACCACAAAAAATTGACGCAAAACTAATAAATGCAAATTTTTTTTAATAAAGACAAAACGACTAAACCAAAAAACCAAAATTTAGTGGAACAAGTTGTGGATTTAAACCACAACCAAAGACCTAAAAAACTAAAAACCCAATAAACCCTTTAGTGGAACACCCCCTGAGTGAGTGTAGGCAACTACTCCAGTCTTGAGGTGCTTTGGGCCCGAAGGAATAAAGAAGGAAAACCCAAAATGGTTAATCGAGTAGTGGTTAATGGTTATCTCGAGTTCATTAGTTCAACTCACGTCGCAAAAATTTTAGCATTACCGAAGATTTGGTAACTCTAATTCTTCGAAATTAATTGAAGAGGGTGTTTTGGGAGCCTATTTTTTGACTTTTATTTTTAACTTTTTATCTTTTTGGCCTTTTGAATTATGGACAAAATGTATTTTGAATTTGGTAGAGTGTTTGGATGAAAATATACAAAATACATTTTATAATAGGAGTAGTGTTTGGGAGATATGTGCAGAATATATTTTGTTAATCGAAATGGAAAAAAGTAAAAAATGAGAAGTCAAAAAACTCCTCCTACCATCTTTTTGACTTCTCCTCTCCTTTCTTCAAAATTGAGAAATCATTATGCAAAAACAATTTCTGCTTTAGTGTAGCCAAACATCCAAAATGTGAAAAAGAGAATTGGAAAAGTTGAGAGAGAGTGCCAAAAGAGCCTCGAAGTGCATGAAAAATAGATAGATTATTTTTCGGTAAAGAGATACAAGAATACATTAAAGCAAAGAGATATTTATTATTTCATAATTTACATTTTGAACTACAATTATTAAATTTAAATAGACAAACAAAAAATAGGCATTGCAAAAATTACACAAGGGCAATCAAGTAATTTTCTTCATTATTTCATTATCCTCCATTCTTATCCATCCATATAAACTACCAAACAAACCAAGTAGTAACTCTAGAAAAACTAAACAAACCCTTCTAAGCTTATCCATCATTCTTAACTTATCCCCTCATATTATATCCACCTCTTATCCCCATCCCCAAAATGTTATCCGTCCGACAAACGGGCCGTAAGTTGACAAGCCTACATGGTCATCCTCCTAATGTGTGCCCATATGATACGAAGAGCCGGGACAAAGCCTTGTCGCCGTTAAAAGGAGATGCAAATTTCTTACGTTGGTTGTGATTTACACTTGTGAAGGGAGTACTAAGAGTCTAAGAGCATCTTTATCAGGAGCACCAAATTTTACACCAGATTTAACCTCAAAAACACTTTTTATAATTTAGCAAGCCACTTTTGCAAAAGTTTACAGGATCAGGCTCTCTATTCTAACTTTACTGCATTAAACTATTATTTATTTCTGCTTCTACTTTTCTATTCAAATATCTTTTAAAAATTTTTATTTTACTATTTCAAACGGCTATGGATGACTAGTACTAATAATTATTTTACTATTTTATTATTGGGGTTCTTGATCAAAAGTCAAAACGAACACTGGCCTACTACGTGGTAAAATTGAGGAACTGTTGCACAAGTGGTAAAATTGAGGAGCTGTTGCAAGAGATGGAAGAGAGGTGAATGAGAGAATGGGATTTGGCGCCAATGTTCCAGAGTGAGCGGGAGAAACACGTTGGAAGAGGAAAAAAATAGCAATAAAATAAAAGAAGTGAGTGAATGGTGACGCACTTTCTTTGTTAAGTTACTATAGCTTTAATAATTTGTTGATACTTTTTGAAGAGGCTGGTTTTTCCATGTGTTTTGAAAGGTTGCCTCTCTACTTTAACTTGAAAGTCTATTTGTTAACTTTGTCATACTTACCAATTTAGCTTTTGAGTTAAATGTAGAGAGTCAGCCCCCCAAAACCCCCTAAAATCAGCCTCAACAAATCATTCATCAAATTTGTTAAACTTCTAACTTTGCTACAGTACCGCACCATTTTTGGTGTGACACTGTTCACTCACCAAGGCACTATTCACTTTTTTTATTATTACTTTTGGGGAGTAGGAGTAGAAATAAAGAATAGTTTAATATGATGAAGTTAGAATAGAGAGTCTGATTTTGTGAATTTTTTGAAAAGTGACTTGTTAATTTATAAAAGGTGTTTTTGAGATTAAATTTGGTGTTTTTTTTTGTGAGACTGATAAGGATGCCCTAATCCTTACCAGAAGCACCAAAATTTTCACCAAATTTAGCCTCAAAAATACCTTTTATAAATTAGCAAGTCACTTTATCAAAAACTCACAAAATCAGACTCTCTATTTTAACTTTACTATATTAAACTATTCCCCTCAAATCTATAAAAAAAAAAAAAACTCCCTAAAGCAAATCTCCCCGCCTGGGGAGATGTTTTTGTTTAGAAAAGTTGTGGGTCCCCCCCCCCTCTCTCCTGTTCCTGTCACCCACAGTAGCAAAATTCAATAAAAAACAAATGGTGCGTGAACAGTACCGCACCAATTTTGGTGCAGTACTGTAGCAAAAATAATTTGGTGAGGAAAAGTAGAGAGGCTAATTTTGGTGGGTTTTTAGGGGTTTGGCTCTCTACTTTAACCCAAAAGTTAAAGTAGGGAGCCAAATAGGGATGTGGTTAATGGCTATGTAAAAAATTGAACTGGACTGGACTGGATTTGGACATCAATGTGTGAAATTCTAACCGGAACCAAATCACCCACAATTGTAACCGAAGCCCAAGTATCCGGCCCATTCCAAGAAGGCCCCCCAAATGTCGTCAACAAACAGCCGAGTCACATGGGATGACATTTCCAACCAATTAACCAAATAATCGCACAATGGGACCCACGAAATTTTCAAATCGTCGTCTACTCTATCCGTCCCTAATTTGTTTTTTTTTCCTTTATAAATAACACTTTCTATTGTTCTAAATAGCACTTTCTAAATGTTATCCCAATCGAAAAGTAATGTGCAAAAGTGATGATAAATCATAATGAGAATATTCCCTTAATAAATTTGAATTCTCAAAATGGACCAATAAATCGAGCCTCAGGGAGTACCTTGTTAAATTAGTTTATTATATTTTACGAGAAAGTTCATTCTCGCACAATATATCAATCTAATTTATTAAACAAATCAATTTGTAGAACACCTCCGTAGTTCCCAACATGCTGGAACAAGCGTGCAAATCCTCCTCACAGGGCTGCAAACCAACATAGTGACTCGTAAGCAACTCGAGGCTCAGCTCGTTAGTGGCTCGATTTGACTCAACTTATTTGGTAATCGGGCTGAGCTCAAATTAGGTCTTACGTTAGTGGTAGTAAATGATTTGAACTCCATACTCCAAATCTCGACTCCAATTGACTCAAAAAAACTTTATTCGTTTTTATGGAATTTTGTGCTCCTCTGTCCGTGTTTGTTGGTTTTTTTTAGAGTTTGTGTCACTTTTTAATTGATTATATCTTTCAATACGGATCTTAAAAAAATATATAATATAGATCTTGTTCGATAGACCTCAAATAGTTCTATTATTTAAAATTTTCAAAATCATGAAAAAATTATAGTAATAAAAAACATTAAATATGATATTGTTTGATAGATTTTAAATAATTTTATTATTTAAAGTTTTCAAAATCTGGAAAAATATTATACTCATAAAAAAACATTAAATGTGAGATCCGTATTCTATTGAAAATTTGAAAGATATAAATCAATTGTTAAATCAAAATTCAAAACGGAGTCCTACACACCACCGCCACTCTCCTACTCCACCTTTGGCACAACACTCTCCACCATCGTCTCTCCACTCCGCTACAATGAATCCTCCGTCACTTCTGCTACAATTCGCTTTGGCCCTCACAATCCTAACCCTCGCCACCGCCTACCCCTCCGCGTACCCCTCCGCTTACGGCGACGACACCGCCACCACCTGCAACCCGACCACGGGCGGCGGCGACCTCGCACCTGTTCGAAGAGAAGTCTACGACAATGACCGAATCTACGACATCACCCACAGGTACAGGCCCGAAATGCCTTCCTGGGGCTCCGACGACGGGCTAGGGCAGTTCCTCTGGCTTCCGGCCAGCATGAAGAACGGCTCACTCGCTAATAACTCCGAGATGAAGCTACCGACGCACACCGGGACGCACGTCGACGCGCCTGGTCACGTGTTCGATCATTATTTCGATGCTGGATTCGATGTCGACACGCTTGACCTTGGTGTACTCAATGGTAATCATTGATTCGCATTGATTTAGTTTTGGTATATATATCTCTATCGTTTGATGGTTTGTAGTTCGAGTTTTCTCAGGCTACGATTTGATGAAATTACAGCACTTGCACCGCTCTCAATTATCGCACTATGCTCTCGCTCCTTATATTCGCTAATTTGTGAATTTTATAGTAGTTTGAGAAGTCCTTAAAAAGATACTTTTATAAAGTGAAAGATGATTGTATTTGTTATGTGCATTTCAGTAAGTTTATTAGTGAACTAGACGCTGGAATAAGCGTTTCAGGGAAATATACGTTCTGTTACTATTTTCGTCCGACTGAACCAAACACTGCCTAATTGAGAGTTCTTTGTATAAGTGTCTTTAGGTTTGGATAAGTGTCTTTAGGTTCTGTTCCACTAACCTTGGATTTTTGGGCTTTTTAATTGATGTATATGAGGATCGTAACGGGTGAAAAGCAGAAAAGCCAAGAATCTACTTAGTGGGACCGGACCGTCATCCTAGTGAACCAGCTTCAGCCAAGTTTTTTCTAGAGATGATATTTCCCAGACCAAATCACAACAGCATATTTGGCTGGTAGTTAAAGTTGCCGTGACTATTTGGCATCTCTCTGGTCATCTGATATTTCGCAGACCAAGTCACAACAGCATATTTGGCTAGTAGTTAAAGCTGCCGTGACTATTTGGCATCTCACTTTAAAATATCTCCCTGGATGTGTTTCTTGGGTCTTCCTAACTTGTTATTATCTTTTCCACCAATTCAACGTATGGCTAGAAAGATGCGGTTGTTATTTATTTTGCTGGTGGTTGCTGAGGTACTGGCAGTTGCCAGGGTCTCTCTGGCACTGACATCAACTAATGATGCTTACCCATCTGGGTATGGTGACGATTCGTGTGCTTGTGGTGTAACTGGGGAGAAATTAGTTCCTGTGAGAAGGGAAGTTTATGGTGATGGAAGAATTTTTGATATAACTCATAGGATCACTTCTGATTCTTTTGATGGGTTGGATGGGGTCGGAGGGTTCGTATGGCTTTCCAAGAGCATGAAGAATGGTTCAGACTATAACTTCTCTATCATGAAGTTACCTGTTCATTCCGGTACTCATGTTGATGCACCAGGGCATTACTTCGATCATTACTTCGATGCTGGGTTCGATGTGGATACTCTTGACCTTGATGTTCTCAATGGTATTATAACTAGGAAAAGATGTCTTTTCCTTTTCTGTTTTTTCTGAATCTGTTGTCTTATAGCTTGGTTAGTTCTGTATTTGGACTTTCTAAGCCAGAAAGCCTCATGAAATTATGGTACTGATTTTGTGACGTTTGTGTTAGGAGTCCTGACGGAAATCTCGATCATTATATATTTTGGATTGATTTCATGTGTAAGGAATTTCTTATGTCTGCCCTTACTAAAGACTAAAGTTAATAGAGATGGCATACACTGTAAACGCTTCATACTGAGAAAATTCTGCAACTCTTGATGTGGGGCAAGCTAAAACCTACGCGGCCTAACAAATTGCTGGATTGGGTCCAGGACCTGAATCAGGGAAGATGTGTGAGACTTCCTAACATTGAATAGGAATTACCAGTGAAATGGTGGCAATGAAAGTAGTTATGGTTTGCTTTAAGACGGAAAATAAGCCTCAAAGGTGCAATTATTATGTGGCAAAACGTACTACAAAGGGATCATCACTTTAGAAGGCTTGTCTTGTGAGTTGTGAGTGGAGTATAGTAGTACCTTAGATGGGGAGGAGTCGTTGTGAGATACTTTTATTCAAAAGTATGCTAGTGAAGCCTATACAACAACAACAGAACCCATCTAGTCCCCAATCATTGGGGGTATGGGCGGGGGATGATGGTGCCTGAGTTTGCTGGCAATAGCTAAGCAGATTGTTTCTTTTTTGAGCTGCTATTCCTATTCTCTGGTACTTTGGAAGTTGGATGATTTCACTATTTAGGAGTGTGATGTTCTAATATCCTGACAACTGAGTCCTTGAAAATGGATGTTCCCAGCAAGTTGCTTTTTTTTTTTTCACCAAAACTTCAATAAGAATCTATTGATTAATCTCGTATGCAGAATATTATGATGATCTCCACACTTCTGTGGAAGTCATAACCACATGCATTCATCCTTATTTCATGTTTTTTAATGTTTACAATTGTTTGTTTTTGCAGGTCCTGCTTTGTTAGTTGATGTTCCAAGGGACAAAAACCTAACTGGTATACATTTGCAGTTTGTTTCTACAGTAGATTTTGGAAACATGTCTTCTTCTTCTTCTTCTTCTTTGTTCTTTCACTTCCCTTGTGGCATCTTAACTCTGAACACAAATTTAAGCAGCAATTTCGGCCTTTAAATGGAGAGACTGCGAGCAGTAACATTGGACATGAATAGTACAACATCGTCGCATCCTAAGTCAAGTCGTGTTTACGAATTTCTTCCAGAATCTGGAGATGTTTCAGTTTCGTTGTCTGTAATTCGATGTACTCTTGAAGTTTATAGTAGTTGATAGGTGGACCGACAGTTCCTGAAACTTTTAGGTTGCTCTGACATAATCTTAGAGGTACTTTATCATTCTATTTCCTCGTGGATGTCTCAATTTCCCTGTTGTATGACGATGACTATGTGTTCACTTGGGATGATAGTTAAGTAGTTATGGAACTAAGTTGACATTCTTTTTATGCACCAATCATTGTTGTTACGAGACTGACTTGCTGGAGTTGTTCGTGTATATGCAATCCAAGAGTATTTGCGATATTGTAGTTTCTCCGAAATGAGAATATATACCATGTTTATTCTTTCATTTTGCTACCTGCATTGGTAGTATACCTTACAATCTCATTGTGCATGCTGTTCATACATGCATTTTGACAAAATGTAACTGTAGTTTTTTTTGGGTACAATATGACAATGTAATCCGAGCCAAATTGGAACACCATTTTAATATTTAAGTTCTCCTGGGATACAAGGGACATTGAGACAAGTGCTTATCAGAATTTGCTCTGAGTTGCTGTTTGTATTTTCTGTTCTCCATAACCATCTTTCTAAAACTGGGTGGACTAATTTATTTTATTTCTCTCTCGTGCAGCTGAAGTTATGATGTCCTTAAATATTCCCAAGGGAGTGCGTCGCGTGCTTTTCAGAACATTAAACACTGATAGGTATTATTTTTGTGCAGAATTATTGAACCAGTGACCTGGGTTTCGATTATGTTCTTTAAGGAAGTCTCAGTACTTCGGTGGATACTCTCTGCCAATGACGTACTTTTTTTTTTGTTGCAACTGACTTGTTATGTTAAAGAAAATTATGGTGGAAGCAAAACGAATTGGTCCATCATGTCAATTTTTGTTATAGCAGGCTAAGCGAGAATGCCGGAGTTTCTGTGGTAAAATAAACCGCATTTGACACATTCACCCCTTACTCAGCACAGCCCACACCTACTACCTTACTTCATTAGTTTTTGCTATTCGATATCTGATCACTTATTTTTATCATATTATGACTTCAATAAACGGCGGCTGTACTCATGACCTAAACTGATATTTCTTCCAGGCGGCTAATGTGGAAAAAGAACTTCGATACCAGCTATGTGGGATTCATGAAAGATGGGGCACAATGGTTGGTGGATAACACTGACATCAAACTTGTTGGTAAGGACACCATGGAATGTAGGTAAACAAAATTATGCTGGTAGTTTGTTTGTAGGTTGACACTTATGTGGCAAGGATACATTGATTTCTGCTCATATTAGTTTTAAGCATCTTGATGAGCCTTGCATTATGTGTCACATGACCTTGACTTCTGGCATTTTGGCACAGAGGTTGGAGATCTCTTACTGGAGGAAGCGGTCCTCTCCGGTAGAGCATAGTCTTCCTCTGCCCTCGATTCTGGGAATGAGCTAGGTAGTTTAAAAGAGGAGGAAGAAGAACTAAACACTGAAGTTGTCAGCTCCTAAGATCGTCCGCAGTCCGTTAGTTTCTGTTATTGAATGAATGGTTAGCCAATATAGCAAAATACACCAGCAATCTCTGGGACTTTTGGCTTTTGCACATTTGTGACGTGGCATTGGTTTAGCACTTATTGCATCCTTGTGGTACCTTTGGTGTCAACAATACCACGTCGACTCAATCATGTTCTTCTTTGCAAAGACATTTCCTTGGAATGCCTTGAACATGAAGTACATCTGGCATTGCTGCATAGATCTAATGCCTTGACGAAATCTCAGCCATGTTTCTTGCAATGTTGAACCTCAGATTTTTCATGAATCCTATTTCGAAATCCATCTTCCTTGTCTTGCTACTCGCCGTTATCAATGTATTCTGGTTTCAGTGATGCTCATCGAGGACATGTTTCATGGTGTCCATAATCTTGAAGCATAATACTACATTGCTGTATCAAAAAGATCAACAATTACTACAAAATCTATGGCTTGATCAGCCTATGTGGAAAACGTAGCTGTACATCATTAATTGGTGTATTTGTAGTTCAACGACAAAAGATAGATTCCTTAAACTCATTCCAAAGTGACAAAATTGCCGTCAATGATGTATTTTTCGAGCATGTTGTGGCATTGAGCCCAACCATGGCCTGTTTCCTGGAACTTGTATGGCTTTTTTCATGATTCAGGTAGCATTTATTTATGATTGAGGTAGCATTTATTTTAGGCGTTCTTGCCCTACAGTCTATCTAGAAAGATTTGTTCTTAACCATGTTCTTCTTACAAGTCAATTATGTTTGATCGAAATGAAAAAACTTTAATATTCTGAATAAATTAGTGAGTTTGTATTTTTTTCAATAATGACTCCCATTAAGACATGATGCAATTTAACATTGACGGCCTATCTTTAAATTCTATGGGCTCACTCAAATTTATAGTGACATTGATGCAAGCCTTAAAATTTTTGCAAGCTGAAAATTGTTTAGTGGATATCCTCCTTGCTTTAAACTACTCACATTTCTGTGCTGCTAACCAATCTGTCTGCTCTGAATCGCAGGTATTGATTACTTATCTGTTGCTGCCTATGATGATCTTATTCCTTCTCATCTTGTTTTCCTTGAAAGCAGGGTAAGAAGTTATAGCTCGCTGGAGTTATTTGTGTTCCATTGTAGGCATTTATTTTTCTCCCACCTTGAAATATTTCTTTTAGTTGTTTCAGTCAGTTTATATCAACTAGGCAGAGCTTTGATTCTCGTATAACTGGATACTGATATTGAACAGATGAAACTATAGTTAATTTCATCTGTTTAACTTCTAGGCGTTCCAACTTCTAACTTCAGCATTGGATTCTTTGCAATAATTTCCGTTTCCTAATGTACCATGCATATTTTTATACTGCAAATGGTGGTCAAGATTTTATATTGTTTTGGCAGTTATGAGAAAAGGTTGAAATCAGGCAACAGGATATTTGATATAAAAAAAGAGTCAAAAAATTTTGGTAAGAAATGTAACTTTGCCTCTTTGGCCACACCAAAAAAACAAAATATGACTGGTATTTGCTGTGTAGGTAGAATTATTATTTGTTGTTTACTTCTATCTCTCTCCTAGGTTGCATCTATTTGGAATTCTCTACTCATAGGCATAATTAAAAATGGATCATTCTTTTTGTTTTATTTGATAAGTTTTTATTGCATTATGTAAGGAGATGTATATCTTTTGTTTTTAGTTACTTTTTATCAAAAGATGTACTATATCCATTAGAAGCTATATAGAGGGGCAGAAACATGGTGCATTATTTGATCTTGTAAATGAGGGACTCTCCTAGAATAAGAGTCCATCCGCTCCTTTGAGGGAACTTGCATCTTGACCGATCTTAGAGAAGGAGATAATTTCATTTCTCCACACGAAGATAAAACTGGACTTTGGGCCAAAGGTGTGACTTTTCTTATGTATCGTACCTACCTCTGCAACAAGGTGAGTCTTTGAAGTACGAAAGGATGTTTCTTATGGACAGGAGATGTGGGCATGGGTTTTATTTGCGTGATGATCCCTTGTATCTTAGGCCTTGAAATGCTTATTAGTTTGTAAAAACTTTTATTGGTGCATTTCTTTGGTAATAGTGGTGAAAACACGTAGGGTAGAATCCTTTAGTTGAAGAAAATGGTCATTTTTGCTCAAAATGGGGCTAACTGCTTATACTGTGGAATGTTTCCAACAATAGGGTATCTGCTAATGAACCTATGCTGCAGATAATCTGATGTACATTGATTTAAACTTGTTTTGTCCCTTTTTTGTTCCTTGTTCTCTTGGATACTAAAATGGCATACGTGGCGATGAATTTTTGTTTTGCTTCTTTTTTTTTCTTTTTCTTTTTCCATTCTTATTGGGCTGGATGATAATTATTTGAAGAAATTTCAAATAAAGGTTCTCTCCTATGTATCGTGTATATTTTTTGGGTTGATGTTTAGATATTTATATGAAGAAAAAGTTCCTTGTATCGTACTCAACAAAATATTCCTTTGAAATGCTGCAGGAAATCATTCTTGTGGAAGGCCTGAAATTAGATGATATTCAACCGGGAATATATTCCGTCCATTGCTTACCACTCAGGTTGCTTGGCGCTGAGGGCTCACCTATTAGATGCATCCTCATCAAATAAATTGTCATCGTAAGTGTGTTTATTTTATGGCTGATTACTATTTTTATACACGATCCTCAGATTTTTTTGGTTCCGCCACAGGAGTCTTGAATTTGACCTAAATTGACTATCCCAGCATCTGGCTTATACATTTTCTTCTAAAAGTACAGGATTGCAGAGTGTTTGTCATTGCCACATTTGCCTTGCTCATGTGCACTTGCAAACTTGATTGCAGGAAACAGAAAAATCCCTGCGAGTTGAAGACAACCCGAAACGGCACGATTCTTTGGTGCACGCAATGTTATACCGTTAGGAAAATAACGAAGTTTAAGAGTCTGTAAATACTTGACCTCCTGTTATCGATATGGTTAGGCGTATCATCAACTATGGAGCGAACACCCGTCTGAGTTGTCTTTGCATGTAATGGGTATATTTTGTGACATGCATGATATTAATCAGAACTACTAAGCATCATATTTATAAATGGCCTTTAAAATAAATTTCTGTTTGGCCGATGGTTTTATTTGATCAGGTCAATCGCCAGAGGATTATCTATTTACCACGGAAATGGTTTCCAGAACTCATCACATGCTGGCATCCAAGTACTGTACGAAATTAGTCCAGATTGGTTCATTTTTGGAAATTATTTTTGTTTCGTTCAGAGTAAATCTGATCATACAAGAATTTTGAAACGAACCAATCTACCTAGAATCATATGATTGTAAATAAACCTGCTCAATGCATACCTTGTGTGCTAAGGGGGTGTTTTGACTTAATAATTAGGCCGGATTCAGAACAGACTTGCTGTGTAGAGTGTAAGCAAGTCATTCTTTAACCATACCTGCATAAGTTTATTGATCTTGAAAGCTTGTTTCCAACTTGTTTCAGCAATCTAAGATGCATTGCATTAGAAAGGAGGCTACTTGGAACCCCAAGGAATGGGTTGGTGGTCAACGGAATTGGGAGTTTGCTCTCTCCTATAATATAATTGAAGGTTAGAAACCTTCCAGGTGCTATTAAATTATTCGGGGTTAGTTCATACTGGCATTTGCTTCAGTTTTAATTGGGCCCCTGCTAGTAAATTTAGTGTGTAAGTTGGCCGAACACTTGAGATATCAAAATAAAATAAGCATGCTACTTGGCAGGCAGGGGCGACTCCACTATTAATATGAGTGAGGTCAAGCGAGTTCGCTGGGTTTGAAAAATGCATTGAAAAATATAAAATTTAGATATAAGTTAAGTTTTTTAAGTATTGTCAATATTGGGTTACTCGTACAATGTTAAAATACATGAAATTCCAACTAAATTTGAACCAAAATATTATAGCTCAACGAAACAAAACAGCGTTTCATACAACTTTACCTTAGAATATGTATCTCTTTTGCCTAATCCGATTTTTTTTTTGGGCATATAGTTTTTCATCATAAACATGCTATGTATTTTTGTCAGTACTAAATGAAAATCTTACAACCGACCCTGTTGGGCAGGATTAAAAGCCCAATTGAGAAAACAAACTAATCAGTATTTTGGAGCTCGTTAAGGTTTTAAGCCTAAAGTTGAACACCTGCTTTTGGCTCGCTCCCCCATAACTGAAATCAATGAACATGTAACCTCTTGTTCTACTAACTTGACTTTTTACTCTTTTTGAAACAGGTTATTCTCCTCTATTCTCACATACATTAATTAAAAAAGTCTAAAAAATCAAGTTAGTAGAACAAAACAATAATCAACCTAGCAAGCAGATGCTCTAACTTTCGGAATTTCCTTTTTGACTTGATTTACTGCTATACTAAACACTTGATGCATATTTGTAAACACGTATCGATATCTGATCAAACTGATTTTTTTATAAGAAAGTATTAATTTACGAGTTTTACAAGACGAATGATGCAGATCAATAATAAATACACGGTAGAACTCATAATGATAGTGGCGGAAAGCTCAAGATTTCCACAACGGACATAAAGAATTTAATCTCCAACCGAATGAGCAACGGGCACTACGTGTCCATACCCGAGCACTACGTGTCCATGCCCGAGCACCCATCTCGACCATTTAGAACACTTTTAGACGATTAGAATTAAAAAGTGAAAAAGAAGAGAGAGAGAGAGAGAATAAATATGGGCCGTCTAAAAGTGTTTTGAACAGTCGGACTGGATACTTGGGCACGGACTCCTGGCGTGTGCCCGACACCCAAAAAAATTTCCCGACCGATTCGGTGCATTTTTAGCCATTGAATCACATGAAAATTTTAAAACAAAAAACAAAACTCACGTACAATTCAACGATTCACACTTCGAAACCGAGGAACAATCATTTTTCCCGGAATAGGGATCTCATACGCCTTCCAACACTCCCAAAACCCCAACTCCGAAACGAAGGGCATATCATACCAGCGATTCCCAAATGTAAAAATCCGAGAGGTCAAAGACTACCACTGGCAAGTTCGAGCTCCAAGACACTGACGCAAGCATGGCCAACGCCCTCCGTCGAGTCATGATCGCCGAGGTCCCCACAATAGCCATCGATCTCGTCGAAATCGAGGTCAACTCGTCCGTACTCAACGACGAGTTCATCGCTCACCGACTCGGGCTGATCCCACTCACCAGCGAGGGAGCCTTGAGCATGCGGTTTGCTAGGGACTGCGACGCGTGTGACGGTGTTGGACAGTGCGAGTTCTGCCCTGTGGAGTTTTAGTTGAGGGCGAAATGTATTAACGACCAAACCCTAGATTACTAGCAAGGAGCTTATTAGTTCTGCTCATACTGTTTTGCCGGTTGATTTTTCTGAATCTGCGTTTGGTGATGACAATCCAGATTCAAAGTCAGTCTCTCTCTCTCTCTCTCTCTCGCTCTCGTTTTTATCAAGTGCTGTGTACGAGTATGTTAATTGTTACATATACGGAGTAGTATGGACTCTTCTATATATACATGGAATCTTCCAGATGTATGAGAACCTATGTGACACCTGCACTTGTTTATTCGACGGGACCAATAGTAAAATGATTTATAATCCTCTCATGCATATGCATAAAATTTTATATATAGATCTCGATTAGTACTCCCTCCGTCCCAAATTTGTTGTTCATTTACGGGTTTGTGTGCTCATTAGTGAGTGAGATGTTCTAAACCATGAATGAAGGAAGCATGGTAATGAGCACAAAAAATTAATTTGGGTCTCTAGATCTGCCCTCCCCGATGCGATTCGGCTTTGATTTGAGGGTATGGTTCTGCAACAAAACATCCTTGTAGCTTCTCAGTTCTTGGAGGTTTAGGGGACCACTATTTTAGTGGTACTTTGAGAGCAGCCACTTTGTGCATATTGCCAAAGGTTAGGTTTGTCTCCAATTGTCCCCGCCCATACCCCCAATGATTGGGGACTGGATGGGTTCTGTTATTGTTGTTGTTGTCGTCTTAATCTATAATGTGTTTTACAATTTTGAAAATTTTGTTTAATAATACTCATCGAGAACTATCAAACAAGATCCATATTGAATATATACAACATTACACATTGAAAAATATAACCAATATTTTGAGGTGGAGTGAATAGTGAAAATGGACAACAAATATGGGACAGAGGGAGTATTTAATTTTATGTCCAATATCGATCTTGTTTGATAGATCTTGATTAGTTCTATAAGACAATGTTTTGAAAACTTCATAAAACATTATAAATTACAAAATATAATTATTTGAAAAGTGGCAGGACGCCCAAAATGGACTAACAAATGTGGACGGAGGGAGTAATTCGAATTAGAGTTCTAGTTCAATACTCATAACTGGTCAAACAAGGGGCACCTAGAAGATGAAATCTGGCTGTGACATTGTTGATGTTTTGGTCTATTTCAATACTAAAAAGCACTGTTTTGGTCATTTGATTTAACTGGTTCAATATTCATTTTTTGGTAAGGAATAAGGATCACCAACAGACAGTATAGTTGATATTCTTAGTAACTGGATGCATGTATATAGTTTGGATGAAATGTTCTATGAATGTAGTCTATAAAACAGGAAAACTATACTAAAGAACATGAACCTTTTGTGGTGCATCGTGTCGTTGAAGTAGGAATAGATGAATCCGACTTTTGACACATGCACACCCTGACAATCATATCCGAGTCTACTAACATAGTTTGAACCATTCATTTTAGAGTAGAAACATTTTTGTATACCAGAATAAATTTTTGGATGTGTTTGTTTGAGAACTTTGTTCTTATGATGTGGCTTAAGCGCAACAAAGGTAGTTCTTCGTCGTAGAAGTAATTCCATGGTGTCTTTCGTTAGGTGAAGAATGTAAATATTACATTGTATTCCAGTATTCCACACAATACATGAATTGGTTTTGGGAATTTTTAGGGGCCATGCATTTGTTACCACATATAAGAAAGGAAGTTTTTTTTTATTGTGTTTTCGATTTGATTACTATTGCTTCCTTTTGGCTTTTGAGGAAGTGAAGGGAAGAAATAGGAAAACATGTAAATCCAACAAAATGAATAAAAACTCCGCTTTTGTTTATCATTTTCTTTGCTGTTGGAGACAGGAAATTCATCTTTTTCAGCTGAGCATTAATAATCTGCTCTGTTCGCAGAAGAAATGGAAAATTAATACTGCAATATAGTGAAGTTGTAAGCTGATTGCTTTATTGTTGATGTCGTACTCTTCAGAATTGAGGTTAACTTAACTTAGCCCATTGTAGTATCAGCCTTCATTCAGTGGAAGTTTTTTCTTTTGAAATAATGTACAGTTAGGCTCAAAATTCAGTTATTTTTTATCTCTACATTCTCCTAGCAAGTGGCCGCCAACCAGAGCATAATGCCGTGGAAGGCACCGTCCACTTTTAGCATAGTATTGTTCTTTAACTGTGTAGACTGTAGATCAGTGGATGTCCCAATATGAAATTGTTAATTTTCTGTGTGTGTTTTCTCCTTGGTGTCAAGTTTAATTTCAGTATTAATGTCACTGGCCTATAATCAGTCTGCCGATTCAATTGCCAACAGAATTAAAACTTTAGAAGTTGAGATATGATTGTTCATTATGTACTCAGGGGGATTATAATTGTGAAATTACGCCGTGGGCAAGAACTGAGGCTGAGAGCCATAGCCAGAAAAGGCATTGGCAAGGACCACGCAAAATGGTCTCCTGCAGCCACTGTTACATTCATGTATGAGCCAGAGATTCATATCGATGAAGATTTGATCAGACCTTAACACTTCATGAGAAGACCGATTTGATCGATAGTTGTCCTACCAAAGTATTTGGCATTGATCCTAGTACACAGCAGGTTAGTTGAAGTTCCACATTTGCATTTGGAGGCACACTTGTCCATTTTATATGTTTCCATCAACAAATTGCATTTGCATTTTGTGTTTGGAGCAACACTAGTTATGGCCTGTTGTTTCATATCTTAATCAATTGCCCCACCCTCATATTGGAATTAGGGTTTTGTAGGAGTAACTTAGAACCTAACCCCAACCTCCTCAAATACCAAATCATGACGCCAAACGTCACTCCAGCTAAGTAGGTTTGTGCAGAGCACGTGACCAGTTAAGCAGATGTTCACACCTGCCACATTGGCGGCTGTATTTCAAAAAGGAACTTCCGTAAGTATATCATCCTAATTGCTCAAAATAGAGTTAGTGAAAAATCGATTCTTGCAATTGCATCAGAAAGCAACATGCATAGTTTGTATTAGTTGGCAATCATCAAATTGTGACTGTGATGTCAAACTCCAATTTTTAGTTGTTTACATTGTTTATGATCGTGACTCAATAAAGTTTCAGTTGAATTCAACAAAGGATCCTCTCTCCCACTTTGGGTTATTTACTGAAATCCTAGTATAGGAGTGCTTTGTTAGTAGCAAAGCTTAAGAATGTTACTATTAAAGATTGCAATTGTTTGGGTGATGTTTTGCATTTCCGAAATAGATTCACTCAGCACTATCGTTCTGTTGCTGCGATTTTTACGTGATTGTTTTTTTTTTTTTTAAAGATGCACACTATTCCAACCTTCAAAAGCATCTTATTGTTTGATGTATGTGTTCCAGTAACATTGTTGGGTTCTTTTCTCTCTTCTCCCAGTTTGTGATAGTTGATCCTGAGGCATACACGTACGATGATGAAGTGATCAAGAAAGCAGAGGCAATGGGAAAACTGCCAAAGAAGACAGTTTCATATTCACAGTGGAAACTACAGGTGCAATCAAAGCTTCTCAGTTGGTGCTGAACGCAATAGAGATTCTTAAACAGAAGCTAGATGCAGTTTGCCTCTCAGAGGATCTTGTGGAAGCTGATGAGCAGTTTGGAGAGTTGGGCGCACACATGCGAGGAGGATGACCCCTTTATTAGACAACAATCCTCGTTTGATTTCCCGGAATTTTAAGGAATTCATTTTGCTTCATGGGACATGTTTTTGTCCAGATGCTCCCTGCAAATGGTTGATAGATCATCATGTCTATAGTCAGTATGTAGATCAAAAAGTTTCTGGCAACAATTAGAACAGTACTAATGTAAAGTTGCATATATTACTTACTTTGAATTTAACCTGCAAACCAGAATATGTACTCGGATCTTATTTGTGAAGTTAGGTTAAATCTTGTTCGGAGTTCTTCTAGCTCTTAGTCCCGGTTCCCACGATCACGTATTTTGGATATTCTTCTCTTGTTACGTATGCGTTATCTGGTTTGGGTTAGATACATTCCAAAGAACTATTGGAAGAGGAGGAAATCACTTACTGCTCGTCTGTTCTTAGTAATTGTACGACTTTGACGTCTTATTTCCTTCTCGGAGATTCCGATCGTAACTGAATATTATGTACCAATATCTGAAGCATATCTGGCAATGGGTACGTCAGTAATCAATTATGAAACTCATTGCTTGTGAATTTTTTGATGAGAGTCTCTCCTTTCCTACATTGTGGGCAATGTTTTCAGAAACAGGTTTCAAAAGGCTTTTCTGTGCTGCCTTGACCGTGTTATGCAGTTGGCTTGATTTCGTTTCGGGAAACCATGATTGTATCTCTGTGCAGAAACTTTGAATAATAAGTGGAAGGAAAGTTCCTCTTGTAATACTTTGAAAAGAAGCAGCAAAACAAATGAGCAGTTTTGTTGACTTGTGCACTTGACTACTTGAGAGAAGAATTCACCCAAAAACCCATGTTGAAACGAAACAGATGAAGTTTCCGTTGCACCAAAAAAAGAAAAAGACAACGAAACGAAACAGACTGTTTTGATCGAACGATTAGGTACGCAGCGTCTTTAGGCTTGGATTATAGCTAGTTCAAAGTACATGGAGTAGTTCACTATATGTAGGTGTTATTAAGTTCACCATTTTGAAAATTAATGTTTAGAGGGACTAGCAGTAGTTTTTTTGTCATTCGTTATTCCTAATCTACTATAGGGGAGGAGGGAATGAGACTCGATTCCGAGATGTAGTATGGGGCATTCAAGAACTCTACCGAGATGTAGTATGGGGCATTCAAGAACTTTACCGAGATGTAGTATGGGGCATTCAAGAACTCTACCGCATGAGCTAACTACCACTTGCGACTACCACTAGTTAAGTCACTATCATCCTTGTGCATATTCCTTACTAATTTAGGTGATATGGCTCTTTCAAGTATTTGGCTCTTTTACGCCAAAGATTTGGCTCTT
>JAXBDA010002391.1:22064-43092 GCA_036023075.1 Gaultheria prostrata
ATGAGCTAACTACCACTTGCGACTACCACTAGTTAAGTCACTATCATCCTTGTGCATATTCCTTACTAATTTAGGTGATATGGCTCTTTCAAGTATTTGGCTCTTTTACGCCAAAGATTTGGCTCTTTCACAAACTGCGCGCTATATCATCATGTTGTCTCCAAACTTGCTGTACCCACCTACCAAATGCTGTCTCAGACCTCTATGGCTCTATCAAACCAGTTGGCAGCTGAAACCATCTTTGCATACTAGTGACACATAGGTAAATGCCTAAATGGCCACGGATTTTTCACTACATTAGTTTTCTTTACCCATTTCATTATTGTCTTAATTATATTGATTTTCACCATTATCTTTTCATTTGTTTTTGTTTTTTTGCTTTTGGTTCGACTGTCAGAGGTATCCAGTCCAGCATACGCGTACCTCGATTAATCCCCCGGTTCGGTGAAAGGCTAGTCATTAACGCCAGAACTAAGGGATCCACAAGAAATTACTTTCTTGCTATCTGATTCTAAGAATCGACTTTGGTCAATTATGTACGGAGCAAACGCACAAACTAATGTGCTTAAGCCTCGGTGCTTTAAGTGGTGGGTAAGAGTTGAACCTTGACCCTAAGTGAACTTAACCAATCACCCAACCAACTCGGTCAGCTTGCAAGTTCATTTATTTACTTTTTTGACAAATGGAGACAATTGTGAGACTATGATATTCTGGGCAGTGGGTAGTATTGTCCTTGACATGGTCTTGCAAAAAGATGACAATTTTTTACTACTTCTTGTTACGAAGGCCCCATTCCACTAACTCAAAAAAAGTCAAAAAATTAGCTTATTACGAAAATTGAGGCAGTCACTCTCTCACAATACATCACATAAAAAGCCGTGAGAAGCCAATAAGCCAAAAAACTCTCTTAGTGAAACACCATTTTCCTCTCAGACCTCAACTTTTTGTTTTCCAGGGACCCATCGTCCTTTTAAGAGATTTAGAGACAAATCTAAATCTCTAAAAAGGACGATGAGTCCCTCCAATATTTTCTCATAAAATAAAAAAAATTAAAGAAAAGAGAGAACAAATTACGAAATCTCTCATCATTATGTCATATCTGGTCTCTAAAATAAAGATATAGAGATTGATAGGAGATGCTCTTAACCTGTCAAAAGAAACCCAAATCTTTGTCTGATTCGCAGACATGCTAGACAGGATGGCAACCCAAGTTTTTTCAGATTTGGGACACACATAGCTGACTTCTGAATACAACTAAAACCATCCCCTGTCCTCTTATTCTGCTTCTGCCCATCTAAATGGGCTCTTGTGGCCTAAAAGGCAACCCCTGTTGGTAGCCATAAGTTTTCACCAGGGTAAAAATGTTAGGGTAGTGATTTTTGCACTTTATTTTAACCTTGTTCATATAAAACTACAAATTGTCCTTTGGTTTGTGAGAAAGAAATTTGGAATAGTTAGATTGAAGTCTATTTTTTTAATTTCACATGAATAAGAATAAAACAAGGAGTACATTTGAAAAAAAATTGGAGTGCAAAAATTAATCCTTTAATTTTATTGTAAGAGTGATACCATGTTACTAGTGACGTGCATGGGTACTCAATCTTACTAAGCAAGTACTATATTGTGTTAGACGACACTAGGATCCCTTAAGTGTCCTGTGGGATATTAAAGGTAGTTTACTTCCCTATGAGTCGAATCCATATTATGAATGATTTTGCGCACCCACTAAGTTCTGGAGAAGGCTTATGATTTGGTGACACTAACGACATGCTACTACTGTTGTAATGAGATTTTACTCAAAAAAAGAGATAAACATAATATTATAAGCCCCATCTTCCCTTTTCATTCATCAACCAGCTCACCCATGGGACTACTCTTACCATAATTTCAGTGTTTTAATGTCTTTCATACCTTCTAAATCCCTTTCTAAATACAAAAAATGAATTGAAAGGTAGAAAAATTTGGGTACATTCCCTATTTTTTTGTGCTTGTGCTTGCCCATGGGTGGTCTAGATTGGACAAAGGCTATAGCTTAGACCCATCCCAACAATAGTGGCAGAATGTTGGACTTTGGGGAACTTTATGCACCAATTGAGGTCAAATGGCATGCCTCACAGCATTCCACTACTTGGAGGAAAGGATTTCACATCCTTATCACTAGGCTCAAAGGTTCAAACAGTTGGTATAAATGCATTTAATGGAAAAGTTGGACCATTTACCACTTATATGGGTATGGATGAATTTATGTCTTCAAATCACTTCATTGAATAAGCTAGTAAATCCATTCACATTACACACAACTCTCAACAAAGATAAATCAATGCCCTATATTGTATAACTCAGAATTAGGACCACATGTCTCAATTTCACTTTTCTTTTCGTAGCTTCTTTTGACAGTTTCACGGTCTCAAAACGATGGATTCGACAGCGTATAATTTTAAGGTTTCGTATATTGACGCTGCAATGTGATTGAAAATCCTGGCATCCAATTCATGAGAGAGACAACATTTGAATGACAGCCAATTCCAAACACACACTTAGGATACCCATTGAGTGGGTATGTATTGGGAAGAAGTAAGTGACACAAAGGGGATGGTTCATCAGAGTTGTACAATTATTTGATTCACGCGGAGGGTGTGCAATGCAATGCAAGGGGACACTTATCTGATGCACATATACGTATAACTGTACAAGTGCTTTGGGGCCACTATTCTGACCAGTTTGAGGGCCATAGTCTCAGAGGAGGAGGGTGGTGGTGCTCTACTGCTCTGCTCAATGCAGTAACTTTAGTGGATCGCTGGGCCCTTGTGGATTTTTTGTGGGGTCCTTTCTTTTTGTTTAGACGGTAATAAGGGTGTCCAAATTACCTTACTCACGGTCAAAACAACGCTAAGATTAGGAGAAACAAGAAATTACTTTACTGCGGCCTAACTCTAAGAATAGAACACTAGTAAAAAATGTTGTTGGAGTTTGAATGATCGACTCGTTTACTAAACGATCTTAGCCAAACCAAGCCTTTAACGAGCACAATTCAAATTGCACGCTAATAGATGGATTTGTTTGCAATCTTACCTCCAACATTATCTCCTTGTGGCTTGGCTTGCCTCGAACAGAAAAAAAATCCCAAGATTGCAAATTTCTTTGTTGGTTAATGATCTTGGATAGTTGGAAGTATCTTGGAGAGTGGGTTCTTTTTTTTATTTTTATTTTATTTTTTTTATAAATTACGCCGAGACATGATTCTCATGATACATCAATTAAGAAGTCCAAAACGAATCCGTAGGTAGGTTAACAAAACGAATCCAGCTTCCTTGCAATCTATTTCTCTCGCGTAATCCCATACGTCCAAAAGTGTTGCACGGCCCTGTTCGTTTGGTAGTTTAGTTTAGTTTTGATGATGTCAAAAGATGTAATGAGTGGAGAGAGATAGAGAGAGAAATGAGGAAAATGATGATGTCAACAAAACAAAACTAAAACTAATTAATTTTTTTAAAATTTGCTAAAAATCTTTCCAGTAAGGAAAATTTTTAGTTGTAAAAATCTTCACAAATCAAAATGATATGCATTACATTGATCTACCACAAGCCAAATTAAACACATGGTTAGGGCTGTAAACGAACTGAACCATTCGTAAACCATTTGAGGCTCGACTTGGTAAATACTTGTTCAAGTTCGATTTGGATATTAAATGAATTAAACGTGAACCTCATTTTTAGGCTTATTTAATAAACGCGCTGAACCTAAACCTGTAGTATTCGGTTCGATTAAGCTCGCAAACTTAGAGTTATATGTATATCTTATAAGAATTTCATATATAACCTTTCACATGTACATAATGAAAATCTTATAACTTGTACATGTATTATTAACATATAAAAGTACTATAACACATGAACTTATCTAGTCTTATTTATGCTCTGAATTAGCCTTAAATTTCAATAACAGATTATTTTATCTGTTCACATTTATGCTACGAAAATAGTCATAAATAACAACAGATGAACTTATATGTTCATATTTATATTATAAATTAGTCTTATTTATAAACAGATGAACTTATTTTAGTTATATTGTAAATTTATTTTAAATTTCAACAGATGAACTTATCCGTTCCTATTTATAGAACAAATGAATTTTTATGTTCTTACTTGTAAATTAGTATTAAATTTCAACAGATGAACTTATCTGTTAACCTTTATTTATTTACTTTTTTATCACATAATAAACATTTTCGTGGATCAACATTTTCATCAGTCAACATCTTTTCTCCATCTCCATTCACCATGTTCGACGCCGACAACCAATTTCGGCACCAGTGCCAACTTTTCCAGCCAATTTTCCGGAGCATGAAAAATTTTCTGCTTTTCCCGTGATGATGTGGCGGAAGAGGATAAAAAAAATTAGAATTTAGTGTGAGCGTATTTTTGTCTTGATTGAAAGAGATGGTGGACCTCAATCCTTTGAAAATATATATGAATAGTGAAATTGAATGCCTTGCCTTTCTTTAAAAAGGAGTGGATTAGGCCTTGGTCAAGCATGTACAATGGATTTTAGACCAATTCTTTATTTTATATATGTATGAATTTATTAATGTATAAAAATTGTATGAGACCGCGAATATCTAATATTAATTTACTCGAAACTGGCTCAGCTCGTGAAATTTTAAAGCGAACTTGATCTCGAATATTCTAAAACATGACTCGTTTCGACTTGTTTACAGCCCAACACATGACTAATCAGGCTTATGAAGTAGTGACAAAGGTTTTCAATGGATGTTTTACATTTTCACTTTCCATAGATCTACAACCCCGGCGGGGACTTGGGGTTCCCGTAGTGATCAAAGTCACTACATTCCCGTAGTGACTTTAATTCTGGGCCCTTTGAAATCTTTATTTAGGATCGGAACCGTTTGTTTTTTTAGCAATGTCGAACACAATATGGTTACAAAAAATTATAATCATTGGCGATTGGTAGATACACAATCGAGATAAATTTGCCCTACAATGTTTCCTCCAAATGATATTGGTCATCCATGTAAATGGTATCCGAACATATGACTACCAATATCCAATTAATTTAAATTTTTATATGAATAATCTACTCGATATTCCCGACAAATTGTTCCGTTCCAATCCCTAATACAGATTATAAAAGGTACACAATTGAGGTCACTATAAAAATATAGTGAATTTAAGTCACTACGGGTACCCCAAATTCGACCGATATAGAGCATAGGTCCACTGTGCTTTGTGCGTATGTAAGAGAGAGAGAGGAGGCTTTTACTTTTCTTTGTTCTCTTTAGCTGTGACATTTCAGCTTTACAGCTGTGAGCAAGAAATATATAGGTGGAAGAAAATTTTCCATCAAGGATTCTTACACCTTTTCATAGTCCAGATATCGAATTCATCTATACTTTGTTAATGAATCAATAACAACCAAGAGAGTGAGACCAGGTCAAAAGGAAATTAAGTTGAAAATCATTAAGCTCCCCACCCAATCATATTATTCTACAATTATTGGGGTGGGGTACAGTGACTTTTTATAACCGAGGGATTTGGCCAAGTAGGCATAGAATAAGTGTTTGTCCTCTATGTGGCCATATGTTCGTATTCTATGGAGACACAACATTTCAAATTTTAATGTTATTGAAGAATTTGTCCGATCGTTATCTTCAGGATATCAAAATTAGTCGAAGTTAGCATAAATTAGTAAGGAAGGGTGACTTATCATCTCTCCTCTCTCTCTCTCTTTCTCTCTCTCATATATGGAGGAGTATGAATTATGATCACGAGCACGCATCTACTCGACTACTCCTACCACCTAGACAATCTGTATACAAATACCAAAACCTTAAAGCAAAAGAACAAAAGTGGGACCATGGACATCTTCCACACTACCAAAGATTTTGTCTCCCAAATTCAAATTCTCCCACCTTTTGTCTTCCCACCTTTTTATGGATTTTGGTGGATTGCTTCATCAAACCCCATTCCAACACCTCTCTCCCTAAATTCATATTCTATAGGCTACTTGTTGGAGGGTTTTTGAGGCATTTTTTAATTCCATGTTTCCACTTATAGGGAAGTTCATCTAACATTACATTGTAATGAGAAAAAATTATTCATATTAATTGGTGTAAAATCCATCACAAAATATATGAAGCTCACACCAACATATGATGGAGAGGAGAGCCCTTAAAACAATATTGCTCCAGAAAAACCGAATAATCTCTCGGTCACCACTAGGAGTTGTAGCCTAGTGATAAGTAGGAGTAACTTATTTCAAAGTGGTGCTGGTGCCACAAGAGCCAAGTCAATTTCCCTTATTGTTGGTCGAGCTAGAGCCTAGAGCTAATACTAATAGAAAAAGAAATTAAGATAATTTGACTGGGACCGGTCTTCTAGTTTTAGTACCCGATTAAACAAGTCACTCCCCTCTCCTTCATAACGATGCCCTGTTGAAACGATGCCTAGTTGAACTTTGTTGCAGCTGGTAGAAACCTACGGGTCTTCACGATGCCAGAACGGGTCTAGGGCTCGCTTCGGGGGTGTTATTTATGCCCTAAAACTCGTTCCACATCCAATCGAGCCGTAGAGTCCTTATAGTCACTCCAATGTAAGATTACCATAGCCTGTCGGTCCCTCCGATCCTCCATCAGTCACTTAGAAAACAAATAAAGATAAAGGGAAATGATTTTCATACCCCACGGGATGTGAAAATTAATTTAAAGTGATTTTTACACCTCCCAAATTGATTATCGCACCCCAAAAATTAACAATTTGGGGAGTGCACAAATCACTCTAAATTGACATCCTAAGGGGGTGCGGTTAACAATTTGGGGGTGCGAAAATTATTTTCCGACATAAAATAAAAATTATATGTAGGAAGGGTTGATGACACAAAGGACAAACAAGAGAAGGCCAAGTGGCTAAGATATCACGGACTGTAAACGATTATATAAATTGACAGAGTTGACACGCATGCAATAGTTAATTCCTTGGGCAACCCAACAATGGAAAAGCATATGTAGCTAACTTGTGAAAAAGGGCTACAAAACTCCCCAAAAGGATATGGAGGCATGCTCTAAAATGCTTATCATGGGTTTAACACAATTTGATGAAGAAAATAGTAGTAATAAATGAAAAAAAAGAAAGAAAAAGAAAAGCAAAAGGGGCCACAAGAGACAAGGGGTTGCTGCTGTGCAGCGGGTGCACAGCACCTGCTGTGCACCATCCGAGCCGTCCATTGCTAGGATGGATGGCCCAGATTTCACCTCGGCACCCTTACATCCGAATCGTTGGTTATCGTGCGTGTAAGATGAAATCTGGGCCGTCCATCCGAGCAACGGACGGCTCGGATGGCGCAAAGCACCTGCTGTGCATGGGGCTGCACAGCAGCAACCCCAAATCCCACAAGATCTAAGAAAGATGATTGAAAACAGGAATGGTAAAATGATCTTGCTTTGGGACTCAAAAATTTACTTCCAACTAAAGTTTCAGGTTCGATTCTTCTTGCCAACAAATTCTTGGGGCCACTGGGGGTTATGCCCGGTTGTTACTTTCAAGGTCCCGGAAGTAGTCGAGGTGCGCACAAGATGACCCGGACATTCGATTATAAAAAAAAAATCAATATTCTGGACCGTGCTATTGGATCCATTTATACAGTCTTTGTAAGTTAACTTTGTTGGTTGGTATCGTTTATTTCTTAAAACTCATTGAGAATTTCAAACCACGCAAGTATCAATCGTAGCCCATTTATCTCAAGATAAATGTGTTGCGATTATATTCCGATTTTTGTAATCTGGATTTTGTGATAGATGATCATTGTGATTTTTAACAGAATTGATTATGGACTAGTTAAAAGAAAGAGATTATGGGGTGATTTGGCAAAAAAAAAAAAACTTGTTTTTTGGTTTATTTGGGGGGAATAAACCACAGTGGTTTGGCAAATAAACCACATGAGTTCTCTTTAAACAGTGGCAAATAAACCACATGAGTTCTCTTTAAACAGTGGAATAAACCACAAGTTGAACCAAAGGAGTTTTTTGATTTATTGCTACATAAACCAATAAACCAAAAAACAAGTTTATTTTTTTTTTTTCCAAATCACCCCTATAACAATGTTTCAAAATACAATACTAATTTATTACATATCATCAAAATAGATCAGAAGAAAAAAAGAAGAATTCAAAATGTGGTAAAAAAAACAAGATCCAATGCACAAAAATAAACAATTTTAACTTTTAAGTCATCAAATGGAACTGAATGGAGGGAAGGCACTACTACAGCTCATGCAAGTGGCGCGAAAAAGTGAAGAGGACATCTCTTTGTACGAATCACTATACTTGAGGTACCAAAAAGTTTAGAAAATTTAAGAGAGGGGTCTTCTTGGATTAACATATTCAGAGAGTTAGTCATGCTCTCCACGCGCAATTGACCGGGGTTCGTTTATTAGAATCAAACTGTAAATAAGAAATTTCTTTCTTATGAATCTCCTAATTCCAACATAAATAATCTGACTTTAAATAAACCGGAAAGAAAATTAGTCGAGATTTACATAAATTAGCCCGGACATCGAGTTGAGAAAAAGAGGAGAGGAGATTACGGTCGTCTCACTCTGACACCAAAGATAGAGGAAGGTGGGGGCTCTTGTACCGAAGTCAAAACCCACAAAATCAAACCAAAGGTCTCTCCCTTCCTATTAAAAATACCTAACCCCCCAAACCCCACTGGCCGACAATCTGTTTCTTCCCTTCACATGCAAACAAATCTCCACAGAAATATTTCGGTGTCGGCTGCATGATGCCCGAGTGTTCATCTCAGCTGTTCAAAAATATTTTTGACAGTCCAAATTTTAAAGAGAGAGTGAGAGAAATTTAAACCGTCCAAAACATATTTGGAGGACCGAGATGTGCGCTCCGCACCACTTGGCCACGCTCAGCACTAAAAAATTTCTCCTCTCTCATGCAAGTCACAGTAATAGTAGTAATATTAAATTATCAACGACTAGACTACCATAAGAACATTGGACAATACACCATTTTAATTACCCATTGTGTAACTATCTACATCCAGCAAAGTGTCTATTGCTAACCAGCTCAGAGAATTTCGAAAATGGAAATATAATTCACAGAAAGAGCAACAAAAATGCATGTCTCAAATTTATGATAGAGATATAAACATGTCCATAATAAATATGCTAGAAAATGACTGGAGATGAAGATAGAAAGCAGATGACAGATATTCTTCATTGCTTCTCTCTCTCTTGTCTTTACTCTTTCCCCTCTCTCTGCTAAAATGCCAGCCATTCAACCTGTCTTTTCCTCTTCTCATGTTACATTGGAAATTAATGGAGACCGGAGATGAAAAAGCCAACTTAAATTCTCAACATATATAGTTAACATAATAAATACTCCATAGTTTTCTTCAGAGAGAGAGAGATTAATGAGGGCTGCCAAGGACATCAACAAACCCCCTGCTGAGTGATATTGGCAAAAGCATCTGCTGCTGCTGCTTCTTCTTCTTCTTCAAGAGTGGCTGATCTGGGGAAGAAGAAACTGAGGAACCCAACACAGCCCAAGAGTCATTTGAGCTATCAGAGCAGCTGAAATATGCATCAATCACTCCACTTGGGCTGTTTGGAATTTGATCATACTCTCTCTTGTGAGGATTGGTTGGTTGGCCATTGAAGAAACCAGCAGTGGTGGATGATAGCTCTGTTATTAGTTGGTAGCAATCATCCACTTTCTCCTGTACACAACACATTATGGATTCCGTTTAAACTTTAATACAAGCACAAGAAGAAGAAAGAAAAAAACTAACAAAATGATTATGGGGGTTAATGGCATTTTGCTCCCTAAAATATTTTGTAAGTGCAGTTTACCCCACCTACTATAGTAAAACTGGCAAAATTGCACCCTGAATTTGTCGAAACCCTCTCAATGTTAACTTGCAATTTGACAGTGGAAATCGATCGATTATAGGTCTGATGCATGTGTTACGACAATATGTTATGCACATTCAGTGGCACAAATGAGGTGCTATCTTTGTCTAATGAATTACTCCCTCCGTTTCATATTTCTTGTTCATTTTCACTATTCACGATATCCGAAAAAATTATTTATATTTTTACATGTATAATATTACATATATTTAATATGGATCTCGTTTGATACTAGTTTTCAATGAGTTCTATTAAACAAAGTTTACAAAATTGTAAAAAACATTGTACATTGAAATCTACAAGTAATTGAAAAATGACACGCATGCACGTTAATGGACGAGATATTCAGGACGGAGGGAGTATATTACTTTAATATAGCCAAGTAAAAGAATGCAACACGGTAAACATTGCATCTGGTTGGCAATTTCGGGGTACAATGTGTCACTTATAACATTGTAGGGGTACACTGAAAATTCAATAAAACTTCAGGGGACAGAGTGCCATTATCCCATTATTAGGACTCAAGTACTACCAAAAATTAAGAAAAGGACAAAAAAAACTCATACCCTGCTCAGATTGAGAACACCCAGAAGCTGGTTTTGATAATCCATGGAACCAACAGGCTCTATCTGATGTATAACGTGAAGCATTGTTGCAGTGGCCAACACAGATGGCAGATACCGCACAAATCTCGAATCTATGCAATCATCAACAAAACGCATATACATGTAATGATGATAATTAGGAGTATATATAACAAATTAAAGGGTTTTTGTTTCTTTGTTGTTTGTTGTCATCGAAAGATCTAATCAGGTCAACGGGATTCAAGAAAACAAAAGCATTATGATAATGGGTTTTGTTTGCTTACCGGCGATGGCGGAGAGGAGGAGGCGTTCAGATCGCCGGAGAAACTCCCAGTGGAGGTGGGTGTTCAGTCCAAGCCTCCTTACAATGTGGTCGAGAAATGAGATTGGGGTCACCGGATTCATTTTCCATCGGAGAGTGGACAGCACCAGTAGCTCCATTCTCTGGATTGTTTTGGCCTCGAAAACGAACTTTGCGTCTGCCACCTAATCAAAAAGCAGTATTAACAACTCAATGCTAACCCACATTGGTAAGACAACTCCAGCAACTGGTTAGGACAGTTATCGGAGAGAGGATCTGTTTCCTTAACGATACACGGATCATACTTTCGATTATCGTATCAAAAGTACAGTTTCGCATCCCAATACCATCACAATTTCTATCATGGCCTTATCACACAAGGACGGACGCAACAACGGGTTCAAGTGTACAAATTTTCTAATAAGGCCTGGTTTCCATTTACTAAAACGAAAATCTCATAAAATCAAGTTGATTGATTTTAGGAAATGAGAGAAACCATTAACTAAAATCAACTCATTTTAACAAATACAGTAGTTTCTTTATTTGCTAAAATGAGTTTTTTTACTTCCTCCGTCCCAAAATGATAGTCCATTTTGGGATTGCGTGCCATTTTCAACGGCTTATATCTTTTAACGTGAATCTCAAAAAATATGCATTATGGATATTGTTTGATAGATCTCATTGAGAACTTTTATACGGTGCAAAAAAAATTCAAAAATTATTTCGATAAATACATTATTTTTTTGTTTGAAAATTGCATGTAGTTTCATAGTGGACTATCAATTTGGGACGGAGGGAGTATTTGCTAAAATCAACTCATTTTAGCAAATAGTTTCCTTATTCGCTAAAATAACCCGTTTGATTTTATGAAATTTTCATTTGCTAAAATGGAAAAGGGGAAACAAGGTAACTTTAAAAATTTAACCAAACTATACATAAGTTCGTCCGCCGAATAAATTTTTGTTATAACTCGAATCCTGAGTCTGCCACAACTCAATTAAAATCAAGATTTAAAGCCAGTACTAACAAGAAACAAAGCAATGAAAAATGGGACATAAAAGGAAAAGTCCAAGGTTGTTGACATACTTGAAGGTCTAAGAGGAGAGGGACTTGGGTTTCTTCAACTTTTGCAGCCAAAGAGAGACAGGTGACAGCAGCAAGCTGGATCATCCATGGCTTCTCTCTCTGGAAATGAAGGCCAGACAGAAACCTATCCAGATAATTAATGGCAAGAATTGCAGTGAGAGCTGTGAATCCATAATAGGAATTGACTTTGAGGATCCATTCCACAGCCTCTTTTCGAGCCAAACAGAGTGAATGGTACTGATCTGGATCTTTGTTCTCAAAATCAAGAATCTTCAACTCCTTTTCTTTGGAGAAGAGAGAGAGAAGCTCTTCGTCTTCCCAAAACAGGTCATGTTCCAGTACTAAAACCAGAGGAAAAAGAGATGGGTTTGTCCCATCATTATTGGTAATTTCTGATTCTTGTTGTTCATCATCATCCCATTGCTCTTCTTCCTCACAGTACAGAGCATCATCATCTAACAGAAATGAGTGGTTTTGCTCCATCTTCTTCCGGGAAGAAGAGATATTAGTCTGTTGCTCATTACTATACAAAAGAGAAAAGGAAAGTGGAGGACCTCATTCTGGACGGTCTTCCCTCTCTCTCTCCTCTGTCCTTCTGGTGTTTAAGAGAGAGAGACAGACTCAGTTCTCAAAAACAGAAAGAAAAGGAAGAGATTTCATCAGAGTGGGTTTCACGCTTGTCCTTTCTTTATATATTGGGGATTGTATTGATTTCTTTGGGGTGTGGATTTTTATTTTTTTTTCGACGGTCAAGATGTGCAGATCAGCTTACACGTACTTTGAATATTCTTTTTTCCGGTTCAGTCAAATACAGTCTATCCATCTACGACGACAGGAGAATTAACAAGCAATTGGAAGACCTCTTTTCAGCCTGGCTCCAAGCATCAAACCTTGATCAATTATGTACGAATTAAACACACTAACCAACCGAACTAACCATTGGAAGTTGAGTTTTCTCTTTCTTTTCTCCTTCTTGGGTTTTGAATTTCTATGCGCCTATGCTTTCGGTGTCTTTTATTGGCGGGTAGAAATGTAACGGCACACACACCAATCCGGACACATGAAAGCAACCCTTAATGAAGCAGAATTAAAGAGACACTGTGCTCCAGATACGTATATACCTGTATCAAAAGTGCATTATAAATCCAGAATGTCTAAGTACCCAAAAAAACACACCCAAAAATTAAAAATCAGTGGCTCAGATTCACCTGACCATTGATTTTTAAATTCTGGGTATTTTTTTTTGGGTATGTAATGGTGCTCGATTCACTTCAAGTGTATCTGAGTCATTTAATTTCAAATTCTGGGTATATTTTCTGTGTACATAGCAGTGCTCATCTATTTAAATAGATAGGTTTATGCAGTAAATAGAGGTCATCTGAATTGGTTTTTATGTTGGACCCTCCAAGAAACCCCACACAAGAATTTTTTTTTAATACCGATCGGTAGGGCTGTAAACGAACTGAATTAAGCCGAATTTAGAATATTCAAGTTTGTTACCTTATTCCACTAACTCAAAAAAGCCAAAAAACCAATTTATTCATAAAATCGAGGCAATCACTCTTTCACAATACATTACATAAAAAATCGTGAAAAGCCAACAAACTGGCTTAGTGGAACACGGTACACCCCCTAAGTTTTTAAACGAACTCGAGCCGAGCTCGAACTCAATGAAAATTTGACTAGCCGAGTTCGAGCTGAGCTTGCCTAGATTTGAGTCGAACTCGGACTTATTTGCGAGCCTTAACAAGTAAAAAAATTAGATATTTATGTTGTTATACAAGTCTAGAATTTAAAATAATTTTTTATTTATTTTGTACATACATAAGTCCATACATATATATATATGAAATTATAAAAACATATTAAAATTTTAGTTTATAATACTTTTATAAGTTTATTCATGTGCTAGTTATAAAATTTTATCTATATATTAAAGTTTATACATATTCAAGGTTATATATGAAATTCTTATGAGATATACTATATGTTCGAAGTTCGCGAGCCTAATCGAACCGAATATTGTTAAGTTTTTGTTTGGCTCGTTTATTAAACGAACCTAAAATTAAGGTTCATGTTCAGTTCGTTTAGTATTTGAATCGAACTCGAACGGACATTTAGTGAATTGAGTCTCAAATAGTACACAAAAGGTTCAGTTCATTTACAGCCCTATCGGACAGATACCACGTGGCCGAGCCTACGTAGTACTCGAACACTGCACCCAGTCGTCCAAAAGTGTATTCGTGAATCGCACTGCCTTGCAGGCTTGTATTTAAATCTATAGGTTCTATACCGTTGAACTTTCTAGGAAAAATTCTAACTAAATATTTTCAGTACTTCTAAAGGGGGGTTCTTTTTGTTTTGTTTTTCGAATGTTCTGCTTTGAGAAAATATAGGAGTATGTTGCATAAGGCAACTCAAGCACCATAACTTAACTTTGGCCTTGCGAGATGGATTACATTTGGCGCTAACAGAAAATTTCACAAACATAAAAGTTGAAGTTGACGCGATGGTCGTCATACAACTTTTCTTTGACCCGAACACTGATCGACACCCTCTTAATTTGATTCTCAATTGCATGTTTCTCATATATAGATTGAAGTTTCAGCAGTAAAGCACATCTACTAGAAGGCGAACATGTTCAAACCAATTTCTGTGGGAGATCTCCACATTTATCTTCACATTCCTTCTCGGCTTCTCGTATAGTTAATTTGCTCTATTATGACGCTAAAGTCTAGACGGGTTTAAATACACAGATGTAATCCTTGAACTATTTTAATGCATTCACCATTATTACCCCATAAAAAAGAAGAAGATTATATGTAATATCATATATATTCCCTAAATCTAATGTACTCCCACAAGTGGTTAGGCGAAATCTTACATGTTTATGACGTACCATCCCACATTAAATGAATTAACGTGGAAGAAGGTTCCTCTGAATCATGTTTGGCCTATTTCGGTGAGTAAAGTTATAAGGTTACCATGTGACATAAAGTCCTTTTGATTTGTTCAGAAAGGAAAAATTCAAAAACTAGGCTACCTGTCTAACCTACAATTTAAGAGAGGACTGAAAAAAATGAACCTACAGTTTAGGAGACATGCAATGAAAGCAGTATGTCAAATTACAATTATCTGATGGAGAAGTCCTACCTAATTTCTAGATCTACTTGATTGATGAATGTTTGCTCTGTCTCTCATTAGTCTCTCACCAGTTGTTGAGGATCAGAAATTCTTTTGCTATTTCCATCCATGGAGGCTTATAAAAGAGAGGGCAATCAATTTTGGTGTTTGGTCAATTGCCACTTGTTGCCAATTTTGCCCTCCAATTGGAAATTGCCCCATTGATTTTCTTGTAATTATGCCATAATGCTATGCCCTTTTGGTCTTTTGGCTATGTATGGCTAAATTACGCATTTGAGTCCCTGGAGTTTGTTGCTTTACGGATTTGAGTCCCTAGAGTTTTTTGCTTACGCATTTGAGTCCCTAGAGTTTGTAAACCAAAATACACACGGGCATCGCACTCGTGCAACGCACGAAGCCGTTAAACTAGTGTATATTATATGTCCCTATATATACCTATAAAACGTGTGGGAGTCTCGTATGTGGGTGTAATTTTGCGTAAAGTGAATGTATGTGAGAATTAGATATTGCAATTACCTCTGTCCCGTCCCCGCCACGTCTAATGGGTATTACTGATCCAATAAGCAAATAAGAGCGGGGTGGTATTTGCTTATTTCACCCAATTTTAACCCGAACCGTCATATTTTTGTATGTATATATATCTGCATAGATCTCCTTGTTTTGATAAAATAATAGCAAAACATCCAATAATAAATCACTATTTTATGTCTTTGATTTGTTTGTTTCAACTTTTTGAAATTTCATCACTATCGATATCTTATTTTCTTACCAAAACACTCTATAAGAGAACAAAGTTGGTGTAAATTAAAACGGGTATGGAGGATGATAAACCCGACTCTGACCCGCCCACTGCCATCCCTAGTTAAAATAGGAGTAATTTCAAGAGAAAAATATGTAGAGTAGATTATCTAAAGCCCACATTTTCTACATATAAAGACAAAGACCAAATCTGATTTTCCTGAGCTAAAGTTTCCACAATGATATGCCTTGACTTATTAACAAGGGAAACAAAAACAGTCAACTTAAAAACAAAAAACATAAGCTCCGGTTGGACGTAGAACAATAGGAAAAGGTACGAAAATGAATAAAATTGTGGAAACTCTATATCCATCTCAAAATCAATTGGCAATGAGTAGTGAGGTCCCAACATATATTAAGTGATCACTCATTCCACTCTATACCAATGTGGGACAATATTCCTTAACATCCCCCCTCACATGCAGCCGTGTTTGAGGTCTGTCACGTGTGGCCAAAAATGTTTGAGGTCTGTCACGTGTGACCACTTTTTGGGTCCTATTATCGTGCAGCCTTTTTTGCTGGTCTGTCATTGCGGGGTGTGGATTGTGAATTTTTTTATTTTTTATTTTTAAATGTGGAGTGGAATGAGCCCCGCTCTGATACCATGTGGAAACTCTATATCCATCTCAAAACCAATTGACAATGAGTTGAGAGGTCCCAACATATATTAAGTGATCACCCATTCCACTCCATAGCAATGTGGGACAATATTCCTTAACAAAAATGAAATACCACTCTTTTATTTATTTTTTCTTGGTGAAAATTAGTAGTGTATTAGTTATAGTTAGTGAAATTTTGAATCCCAATCAAATGTATGGGAGTACATGATGCCTACTTCACTTGTAAATGACAAAGCACTTTTTTTTTTTGGGTAAGTTAACATTTTATAACCAACCACAAGAAACCGACTATCCCAGGGCCCAACCTTAGGAGAAACAACCGGATACGACCAAAACAACCAGAAACGAACAATCAGAAGCAAAATCTAAATCATACTCCTACTAATAAGCAAGGAAGAAGATACATTCCAATTCAGACACAAACTAAAATTTTCATTCGAATGAGGCCACTTGCCCCACGAACAAACCCTGTCCCTAACATTTGCTACAATGACCGAGATAACACCATCAGGGTTGCAGGACTTCTGAGTGAAGATCCTGGCATTCCGTTCCATCCAGATATGGTAGAGAGCAGCTGCTATGGATAACTTGCCTAGAGAAGCTTTGAGACTTGTACCTTTGCAATGTAAACTAAACCAAGCAATCTCAGCATCCCAATCCCCAGGGCGCCGAAAAATCAAGTTCCTCCTCAAAAGATCAGACCAAATGTGCCTGGAGAAGCGACAATCAAAGAATAGATGAGCATGGGATTCCAACTGTTGATGGCACAAGACACAAGAAGGCTGCACATCCATCCCCCAATCACGAAGTCTGTCCTTTGTAGCCAGCCTCTTATGACAAGCTAACCAAACAATGAAGGCCCACTTGGGAACATTACCGTGAAACCATACGACAGAGCACCAAGGTGGATTTTGACCAACAGTTCTAATAGCATTCCAAGCAGACTTGGAAGAATACAAGCCGGAAGAAGAAGGTGACCAAAAAACCTCATCCTCGCACTGAAGGTTAGGAAGAAACTCAGCTGGAGTAGCTGCAATAATTTCCAAAGTAACTCTGTTCCTTGGTCTAGGCCAAAGCCAACTGCCATCTTGAATAATATCAGCAACCCTAGCAAACAAAGACCTCCCCAAGTTATATACCACTGCTTCACCAAACTTCTTGTACAAGGGGCCAAGGGGGTGCCAATTATCAAGCCAAACATAGGTGTCATTCCCTCCCAATGTTGTGCTTAATCAAAGGTTGAGCAAGAGATCGCAGCTTGAACAATTTCCTAATGGTCCAAGAAGAATTAGTAGGAAGGTCCATATGCCACAAATTATGATGCTTAATGATATACATATGAACCCAACGAACCCATAGGCTATCGGTTTTCTTACTAATGGCCCACAAATGCCTAAGCATTGTTGCTTTGTTCCATTCCTTCAAAGGCTTAAAACCCAAGCCACCCTCAAGCTTTGGAGTGCAAACATCCATCCACCTTACTTTGGCACCAGTAGTTTTAACATTCACACCAGACCAAAGGAAAGCCCGCATCATGCCTTCAATTTCCTTCAGAATCCGTTGAGGAAGAATAAACAAAGAGCACCAATAGATTTGAATGCTAAAAAGAACTGAATGGATAAGTTGAGCTCGACCACCAAAAGAAAGAAGCCGGTTAGACCAGCTCATAATACGTTGAAGAACTCTATCCTTAAGCACAATACAATCCTCATACCGAAGCCTGGACGATGTCAAAGGCACACCGAGGTATCGAACTGGAAGATGGCCCTCAGGAATAGGTAGAATAGCAAGCAAAGATCTCTTTAAATCTGCTGCAACCCCAGAGAAGAATATTTGACTCTTCTGTAATTTCGGCTTAAGCCCAGAAAAGAGATAGAAATCATCCAAAGCAGATTGAAAAACAGCAATGGAACTACAATCTGCTCCAGACAGAAGGAACAAATCGTCTGCAAAAGCAAGATGGGCCAAAGAAAGAGCACTGCACTTAGGATGGTAAGTAAACTGCCCAATACTTATCTTCCCCTTGAGAATAGCATAAAATCCTTCCATAACAAAAAGGAACAGATATGGGGAGAAAGGGTCGCCCTGCCTCAATCCTCTTGCACCCTTAAAGAATCCCTCAAGCTCACCATTGATAACAACAGAAAACATGGCTGATGACACACAAATTCTGATCCATCTAATAAAAATCTGAGGGAAAGCCATAGCATGCATAACATCAAACATGAAGTCCCAATCAACAGAATCAAAGGCCTTCATAAGATCTATCTCAATGACAAAGCACTTTACCCCATGAGAGAGGAAAATTCTAGAAGAGCCTACCAATGAACTCCACTAAACCTTCCCCAAACTTAAGATTACTGTGATGATTCAGGACTTGCATGAATTTCTTGAAAGGGAAAATGTTTGGTACTAGAAAACTTTCCCATAATTCCACCCATAAAATGCATCCAACGTGAACAGTATACCGGGTGAATTTCACTCGTTAAATGTATTTTATGGGTAGAATTATGGGAAAGTTTTCTGGTACTGTACCAGACCTCAAAAATGAAATTAACTGTTTACCTGATAATTAAGTAGCTCTGATGCTGAGGGAAACCTTTTTAAAATGCTTCCATACCTCATTGTAGATTGCACTTAATTTGCTCCAGTGAAAAGCTAGACACGAAGTGGAAAGCCACTTTATGTTGGTCTCCTAATTCCGTGGACCGTAGCTACAACAAATTCAAAAAGGTTAGAGTCTAATCATATTAGAGTTTAATCCAAGTAAAAAAAAAGTTCACTCCAATTTGAACCCATTTCTGTTATCAAAAATCTAATTTAAGTCAAAAAACAAAGAAGTGAAAACAGTACAACATATGTGGTAGAGTAGATTGCAATTACACACTAAATTAACTTCCCTCTTACGATTTCATAATTACTACCTAAAATAGTTCGAGTATGGGAAGTAATTGAACGTAATTATTACAATTATAACTACAACAGCGTAAAAAGAGTTTTGTCTATTCGAACAGTATTGCCACGAACACAACATTTTCCGTCTTCTCACTACTCAAAAAAACCTTTATCCCTACAAGATTTCTTAATGAACACTCCAATTCGTGATGCAAGTGCCTTTGGTGTCTAAACTCCTAGATAAAGCTCAGATGCAAGCTCTTCATACACAGCCTTGCATGTAAAGAAAAGGCCCATATATATATATAAATATAGGAGGAGGATCTTATAAGGGCTCCCTTACATAAAGCCTTATGTAAGGGATTTGTCGTTCGAGATTGAATTTCAATGATCCGAGACAATCCAAACCGTTAGATGTGTTTAAAACATGTTTTTAAGGTCCAACGCGAGAATTCGTAAAAAAAATATCCGGTAGGGCTTGATCCAATCAATTTTTGAAAAAACGCTATGTATAACGTTTTTATCGAAAAATGCTTGGATCAAGCCATTTTGGGTATTTTTTTTTTACGAATCCTCGCGTGACACCTTAAAAACACATTCTAAACGCATCTAATCGGATTGTTGAAATTCAATCTCGAACGAAAAATCCCTTACATAAGCTATGTAAGGGAGCCCCTATAGGATCTTCTTCCTATATATATATATATATTTTTTTTTTCATGGCTAATATTTTATAGACAATAGAAAATTCAAAGATAACCCCAGAAGTACAAAGTGATCATTATTTGATCCCCGGCAAAATACAAAAGCAGCTTCTCGGAAATTTGATGATGGAAAGGGTCTCTCCATTGCACCAAAAAAAGGAAAGGGTCTCCATTTATTTACAGTGGAGGTTGCAAGTTGTGGCCAGCGCATTACGAGAAGGATTAGTAGTTAGTTACCACAGTAATTACACTGTTAAACGAGCCATTATCTCGTTATATTTTTTTGGGTTCGCGCGCACCTCGACTAATTTCATTCCTGATCCAGTCATAAACAGGTAATCCACATCAGGACAAGGCGATTCACAAAAAATTATTTTTTTGATGCCTCACCCCAAGAAACATGTCTTGAATAATTGTGTGGAGAGCAAATCTTCCGACCAATTTGACTATCCTGGGGGCTTATCTCGTTATAATGAATTCTTTAACAACAGACACTCAAACACCCAAGACAGCTGCTGCACTGTCATTGGCCTAAAAAGTCAAAAAAAAAAACCCACCTGTCTCCTTTTGCCTTTAAGATTTTAGCATTCCATGACAACGACCAAATCTCCTTTTTGTATCACTAATCATTGCTCGCATATAATCAATCTTAAGCTGTTACATGTAGGGATGACAATTCCACCCAAAACCAATAGATACCTGAACCAAACCGATCCTATCGGAAAAGTTTTTTTTATTTTTTCCTACCCATGGGGCGGGTTTGGTTTTCGAAACATGATACCCGGCGGGTTTGGATTTGGGTTTGGTCTTAGCAAGTATTCGGCCAAATCCATACCCAAACCCAAACCGAATCCAAACCGCTCCATATAATATTACTTATAATAGATCATGTTGTTGGTTCCTACTTTTAAAAAAAAATTCCTTTGATGTTTTCTCGTTGGTGTGGGTTAAACACAT